>VZTV01133435.1:0-10267 GCA_013400875.1 Anhinga rufa
TTTTTCTTTTTATTTTTTTTCTTAACCTTTCCAAACCACTATACAACCCTCTTTTGGCATACTTTGTAAGAACTATTCAGATGTGCTATGGAAAAAAGATGTGACTGCTCTGTCCTGTGTGGTGAGCAGAAAAAATTAATCACCAAAACTAAAAATCAGTCCTTCAAGTTAATCCTGTTAGAATCCTATATCCTAACCTATCAATAATACTATATTTTCATAAGCACCAAGCTGCACTGTAAATATTGAAACAGAACTTGTTCAGGCAATTGCTTTGGGAATGTTTCTCCACAACAGTAGGTGGTGCACTGGATGGCTAACAAGCTTTTCTGGTCCAGTGGGGCAGTCTGAGTCCCCCAGAACATACAGTCCTTTACCTGCTGAACTTCCCAAATGTCTCTTTAAAGAGACAAGTAAATCCTGAAGACAACTCTTACAGCCCAGGTAGTCAGCTTGGAAAATTTCTGCAGAAGTTAAGAGAAAGGAGAATTTTCCTGAGGCCACAGATGACAACTCTTGCTTTGCCATTGGTGCTGTGACCTCAGATTTCTGAGGAGCATGTGGTGCTCCCCCAGCAGCAGTGGGTGTCTGCCAGCACAGCAATGCCCTCCCACTCCTCATGGCCCTCCTGGGTGCTGGTGGCATGGAAGCCAATGTGGAGGACCACATTTCCCTCTCTGAGCAGATGGATGGACCTGAGATCCTCTCAGAAGAGGAACAGCATTGTCCTGCATCAGCTGGGTCTGGTAGTGGACAGGACACACTTCCCTCTACCATCTGCCCACTGCTCCCAGCATCTCAAAGCCACACTCTTTTGTCAAGGTCTATGCCTGCAACCTCATCTGAACCACAGCCAGGAGCCACTTCCCAACTTCTCCAGCTCTGTTTAGCTCCACGTGTCACTTTGTTATCTGGACAAAATAAAGTAAAGGTGTCTTCTCGCAAAGAGGCAAAGCCAGTATCCCTGGTACCCTACTAAAAGAAAGTCTCCACTGCCAACAGCACTTGCCCTTCCCAAAGGAGTGAGTTCAGAGCTGGGTGCAGTTTAAAGACTGAGTGATGCCAGCTCAATGGGAGAGCTGAACAAACCTTAGAAGTGTTTGATCAAAGTAAAATAAATCAACCAAACTGGAGCTCTAAGTTACTATCTTCTTCACAGCCTTTCTCAAGCATCTAAAACATGTTGCTTGTTTCAGTTCTAAAAATATTAGTTTTTGAAGGGGATTTTTTGTTACGTAGTAGTTTTTGGAGTGCTATTATCACACATTTTTTCTATTTTGTGCAGGCTGTTTGTTCCATTTGTCTCATTTACAACATTTTAAAATCCCTGTCACTGATAGATGCTGAACAAACCCAGCAAGAGCTGGGGATTTTGTTCCACTTTGCTTTCTTATAGCCTAGCAGTAACATTTGTCTTTGCCTGCTTAAATGCAAAATGCTGCTGGTCAAGTGTGTGACATTATCTCATTTGTCTAACAGGTAAGCTGCAAAGTGCTGCAATTCTTTCATCAGTACATGCTGGGCTGCAACTACTTCTGGATGCTCTGCGAAGGCATTTATCTTCACACGTTGATTGTGGTGGCAGTGTTTGCTGAAGAGCAGCGTTTGCACTGGTATTACCTCTTGGGCTGGGGTATGTATGTTAAAATTTGTAGCAAGATGGTCAATTCTTTCAGATGTTTGAATTCTTCTAGCATTTATACTCCTGAATTGTTGTATTTATACCATTAGATCATATTTTAAGATTGAGTTCTTGGGTCCTAAATTTGAGTGCATTTATTTGATGGGCCTAGAGACTTGAAAAAATCAGCAGGAGTCAGTATCCATTATTTGCTATATCTTGGAATTTGCTGAAATAAATGCTTAAGTTTTGTTAAGCAAAGCTTTGGGAGAGAAATAGATTTTTATGCAAGCTCATCTCTTTTCTGAACGAAAGTTGTCTATTTTTGTCACTTTATATGCAAAATATTAATCTGTGACAGTACCTATAAAAGTATAATTTTTTCTGGAATGAAGAAGAGGAAAAATCAGTGTCTATGTCTCCCAAAGTGAAAAAACACAGCATGCAGAAAGAGGAACCAGAATTTCTCTGGAAGTTAATGTGGTATCAGACATATGTTTTGGCAGATGATGTTTTAAAGGAGATTCAATTTTACCCACACACGAGTAGACAATAGCTCTGCTGTCAGGGCTGATCTTGTCTAACAACAGTGATCTCTAAAGCATTTCAGAGAAACATACATATATCAATAAGCAAATCACAATGATACTCTATGAGAGAGGTTACAAACCTGTACACTATGGACTGAAATTGTATATAGTTGCATGCATATTGCCCAAGGAACCATGACTAGGTCTGGTCTTTCATCTGCAAATATACAGACCTCTTCTGTTCACTAAGGGATCCCTTGCCTTTTAATTAGTATCAATAGCAGATATTTATCCTTTGGACTGTTTGGTCCAATAAAAGGCCATATAAATACAACCAATATATTACAGTGGAGTACAGTCTTTTTCACATTTAAATCACTATTGTAAATCCAGTCCACATCAGTGTTGACAAAAAATTGTTAACAAGAGCTTTATCCCAGTTTGGGAACCATGAACCTCTGGCCTCATTCCAGTTTCTGGCGAGACAGTCCCCATATCTTGAAACCACTGGTGCAGCTAAGCAGCAAATGATGGACCTTTATCCATCATCCCACTGCACTTAGGGATGTTCATTTGTATTCATTTCTTGCAATCCCAGTCTGAAGCAGATAGAATACGCTGTATTTTCCATTCTCTTTGGAGATGTTATACTTGTTCAATATTATTTCATTTACAGCAGGAAAATAAAAGATAGTCCTACTGCTTGAACAGAGAGAAATTAGGAATTAATTAGATCAGAGAAAAATGGCTCAGTCCTGAATGTTCTGAAGAACTTTAAAACTCTGACTTCAACCAATAGTTAGGCATCCAATATCAGGTCATAAATAGGCAGTAATAGCAAAGTGGAAAGTTGTTCTTCCACTATTTGGATTTTCATTTAAGAGCCTGGTAATTTACTTTCCTCTTATGGTTTAATACCTAGAAAATTAGCACGATTTTTTACTTTATATGGATTGTAGTGCCAGATAACAGTTTCCAGGCATGTAAGAACTAGTTGTTGGGGTTTTTTTTATGAGAATGCCATCATGCATTCTTTTTTCTTATGAAAATGGCATCTTTTCTGAGAAGAGAGGGACTTGTGACCTTGGAATTAAAAGTATGGGGAACAACATCATCTCTTAAATGAAGACAACCTTATTGAAGAACCCTAAATTGAGTCAAGGTTTCTAGACTTTGTCAATCCATATAACTGAGCCCTCTTGGAGCAAGCAACTATGCTATCACAAAGTTTTCATAGTGCAGAATATTTGAATATACAAAGTCTGATAGGGCTCCCCTTCTGAAATGGAAGCCTTATGTGAAGAGTCATTTTAAAAGTTTCCTTCCAGATAAAGCTTTTTCCATTTTCATGTCTTGCAGCGTAAGACTTCCCAAAATAGTGTCATTCCCTATCCAATTATGCAAGATGAAAATGGTCATAAACTTTTTTTTTTTTCAGGTGGCATTCAATTTAGGCAGTCCAATTTAAGGCAATTGTGACAGCTAGCCTGCAGTGAAAGCTTTTGAGCTAGCTGTAATATTGCTGAGAACAGCACTAGCAACATGGTGGGTAATTCAGTGAAGTTATCTGATAAGATACTCATCAGTATCTGCAGCACTGCCCAAAAAATAAATAGGGTGGTGGCTGTGGTAATAGGGTGATGATATCTTGAGAAGGAAAAGATTAATAAAAATGGACACTACTCTTGGCTATGAAGTCTGTGGCCTTTTTAATGAAACTAGGTTAATACTTCCACAAAAAACCATAATCATTAGCACCTTCTAACTAAGGTAGACATCATTCATAGCAAAATGATCTAATTAGGACTATCTGGCCACCCCTTAAGTTTGCATAAATCAGTGTAATTCCACTGATTCCAGAAGCAGTAGTCACACAGTCTAACTTTAAACACCCTGCTATGTTAATCAATGGAGAAAGATACATTTCTCCAAAGGGCAATGTAAAGCAACCAGAGCAGGTTGTGCTCTGAATTAAAATTCAAAAGATCAAGGTAAATGTACAACACAAAATGAAGTTACTCATTATTCATCGCTATAACTAATCCCTATGTAAGACGATTTAGATTATTTTATTTGGAAAAATCACTAATGACATTTGTAAAATAGCTTTATAAGAAAAATAAAAAGCTGAGAAAATATAAAACACTTTTGCAAAACATTTGAGATGATTGAATAGAATCTGTCTTGGACAGATGTATTTCAAGGCTGATGCCTTCAGGTGACCTCTTCTCTGGGAACTGCTGCTGGGGATGCAATTTCTCATTTGTTATTGTTTCACTGGGTCAGGAAATCACCCATATGCAGGGCAAGAAAAGAGGATCAGATGTGTGCATCCAGCTACAGTCCACTGTCTGGCTGCTTCAGGCAGCTTCATCCACATAAAAGTGAAAAGGGAATCATTTATTTGGACAGTGCTGAAGCAGTGAGCCTTCCAAATTGAACTGGAAATACAATTAAGCATAATTGCCAGTTTGTGCCATAAAGGACCTGGCGTGACATGAAGGGATAGGTCATACTTTTTCCTGGGATGGCTGGGGTAAGACCTCTTCTATGTTACTCACTGCTCACCATGTGTTGGTGGGACCCCTGGGTGGGACATGTTGCACCACGAAGACCCAACAGACCTTGGTGCTCCACTTCTCATTATCTCTCTGCCTTTTGGCCCTTTACAAAAGAAGAGCAACATCTAGCCCTAGAAGAGCCCATCCAGCCTGCAGCTGGAAATTTGAGCCGTAGACAGTTATGAGCTTTTTACCCTGTAACTGACTAATGAAAACTTTCCGTTGCGTTCTTAAGATTTGCTTGTGTGTTTGTTGAGCCAAATATTCTAGGCTAATGCATTTAGCAGGAGAAACAAGGTCCCTTGGCATCACGTGGAGTGTTCTACTCATGATACTCCAGGCCAGAGCTTTCAGATGAAGAATTTTTACTTTTACAGAAAGGCCCCTTAAATATTGCACTTCAGTCTGTCAGCAAAACTGGCCCAGACTTCCTTCATTTCCAAATCAAAAGGATTTTCTCAAGCTGTCAATCCCATAAGCTCACCCTGAGGTCAGAAGCTCCTTTCTTTCTATTCTGAGCTTTTGTTGTTCTCCCATGCATCATCACCCAAAAAAAGGCATTCTGCATCCAGAGGCCAAGTAATCATTTTCTAACAATATATAAAGGAGAAGGCAATCCAGTTTATTCTCCCACAGCTACATTGTCCTCCCAAGGTAAACTACAGTAAGAATATTTTTTGGCAATAGAGTAAGTAGCTGTTGCTTAAAGATACCTGGAGACGTCAGAATGTCCTATTTACATACTTTTTTGACTTTATTCTCACTTCAGCATTGGCTGGCCTGTGCTCTGAGGTAAGACTTCCCCAGAATTTGGCTAAGGATCCTGTCTCTTCTAACAGTGTTTATGAAATCACTAACACCCGAAGAAACAAAGACCCACGTTCTTCCCTCTGTGACTACTCACAGTATCAGCAGGGTATTTTCACACATTTTTAACTATAGTTATAGAATATCCAAAGCTCAGAAGAAACATCCATATTTTATAGGGAACAGGCAGCAGTAACACCAAAGGTGTCCACAAAGCTCTCTGCACAGGACGAACAAGACAGTAGATCATCTTCCCACTGGCCAGCTGTCTGTATGTGCAAGGTTGTACAAACTGAGGTCAGTATTATAGTGCAGACTCCCCAATTCCAGGTTTCTAGCCTATTGGAGAGGGACACAACATACAAGCAAGCTGAAGAAAGATGGACATGAGTGGATCAGATTGTCACTTTTAATGTCAGGCTGGAAATAAGAATTTGAGGCTTCCAGTTTATTAAGCATGACATGTTCCCAAGCCTTTGGCCCAGTGCAAATTTGCTCACAAATTTGCAGAGGTCTCCCTTGAAGCTTCACAGAGAAGTCAGGAGATGTAAATTTATGGTATCCACAGCTCCACTGCCTGCTGAGATAAAGCTGCCTAAGGTGGGCTTGGCTGTACAGAGGCTGGGAACGTGCAGAAGATATCACAAATCACCATCCCCCAAAAAACATTCTGTCTCTAACATTTTCTCTTGCCATAGGCTCCAAAAGTGCAACTCCTCACTTTTTTGTTTATTGCTCCATAATCTGGCATGTAAGTTAATGTGTCTCTCTTGCTGAACAGTGATTTACATGGTTTTAACAAGTGTCCCTCGTTTCCTGAGGGAATACTCTGCTGGGAACCAAATGACCCCTGCATCCCATGCTGCCTGCTCACACCCTTCCCTGCACAGGCCACAGCAGCGCAGGGGAGCCTGGCAGTAGCTTTGTGATGCCCCAGGAGAGCATGGCCCGTCAGCTTTGCTTCTCCTTTTGGCCTGCCTTGAACTTTATTCCCTTTTGCATCTCACCATCAAGATAACGCCAGGGCCCTGAGTGCAATGGAATTGCAGTTCTTTCCTGAAAGCTGTGATTTCACATACATGTGTTTTGTGGACAAGACTTATTAGCGTATGTGACACATCATGAAATTCAAGTTAAAAAAAAATACCAAGACTGACCTATAACTTTGATCATTTCAGGGTTCCCTTTAGTGCCAGCATCTATTCATGCTGTTGCAAGAGCCAGGTACTTCAATGACAAGTGAGTAGCATGTCTGTTTTTGAAGGAATTTAGCACTCTTTAACTATATAACACATTTTATTTGAGTTAATAATAAATTTTAATGGTGTGTTTCCCCTCCAGCTGCTGGATGAGTGTTGACACGCACTTGCTTTATATTGTTCATGGACCTGTAATGGCAGCTTTATTGGTAAGAATATTATTTGCTCAACAGTTTAATAATTATTTTAGAAATGCTGCTAACCTGTACAGAATAGAAGTTTCTGTACTTTGGTATTTTGGTCAAAACTCAGAAGTAGCTAGAGGCTTTCTCTACTCAATGTTACAAGGGCAGGCTCGCAATACTTTTCAAAAACAAGTCCTGTAAAGGGACCTCCCAGTAAAGAATCAGATTTTGAGGCAAACAGAATCACTAGCTGCTTTTGAAAATCAGGGTGGTCACTCTCTCCCAGCGTAACTTATTTGTGACAAATGTACTGCATTTATGTGACAGCAATGAGGCATTTAGCTTATGCCTTAGCTGGGGTGGGCTGAGTGCAGGCTGGTCACTCAGCATGAGTTTTACTGGGCACTGAACTGCTATGGTCCAAAGGTAGGGGGCTAAACTAGTCCAGGGAAGGGACTGGACTGGGCTGTTGGAGTACAAGTTTCAAAGTGCAGCTTGGTAATGTGTATACGTATAGCATCTTGTATGCCACTGGTGCTCTTTGGCAAGGTAACCCTGACCTTCCTGAGAAGTGCAGAAAGAGTTTTATTTGACCAAAGCCCCAAGTTCACCTCAGTGTGTCACCCAACATGCACTTTCAGCTTTTGAGCTGCCTCTTGCTTGCAAACATCTGCATGGACATACCTGCAGTAACTACCTTGGGGATCAAACAGTAGGGCAGTGAATACTGGGAACACCTTTGAATAAAGAAACAACTTTCCATCTAATAGCTGAAAAACCTGAAAAATATTTCTACCCTTCCTTGAGAAGCAGCCTTGCCCATCAGCAATGTGAAGAAGCCCATTCCTCCCTGCCATATAGACGGTCTGCTGTTCCCATAGAATTGCATCTATTGTGGGTTTTCTGGTTCAATCTTGATTGCTTCTGCTGTTGAAATGCCAACTAACTTCTAGGAGAGGCCATTCAACCTTTATTTTTATCACCATGCTCCAAGTCTGTACATTATAGCTACAAAGAAAAAAAATAGAGGGACTGTTTTTTATGGAAAAAAGAGCAATCTAACTGTTTTCAGAATAAGGCATTATGATTTCTGGCTTGTGCTTATGCCATTTCCAGTCTTATTTGTCCTGTGAAGATGTCAATGTCTACAGAATGTCCTGCATGATTTGCTACAAAAATCCCATAGTAACAGACTGACTCAGAAGAGCTGTGGACTTTTACCTTTGTAAGGTCTTTTTTCCACTTTTCATAGTTACTTGCAGAAATTCTAAAAGTGAAGGTTAAGCAGAGTGAGTGAAGTCAGAGTAGGATGGAGAATAAAGTTTAGATTTAATGCTGAATGGGATCTCAGAAGTCATTTATTATTCCTTATTTCTAGCAGAGCACAAATGTAAAACAGTTGAAAGGTTTCTCAGTAGTTAAGAAGTGATTAAATGCTTTACCAAAGCTTACTGATTCATGTTTTATTATTCTGAAAGATTCAACTGAAATTTCTCATGTATCTATGGAATTTGGGCTATTAAAATATCTATGTTAGTTATGCAGTTTACACACTTATTTTTAAGAAATCATCTGAAAAAAAGTCTATTGACCTTCCAAAGCATACATGCCTGATATTACTGTAACAGAGTGGAAAAGAGTGATCTGGGTACACTGGAGAGAGAGGAGGTCTGTGATACCTAGGATGTCCACAGGGTACCCACTGGGCTCATTATCAGCCTGGGTCTGCCCTCCCTGTTCCTCCGCAGGCTCTCAGCACATCCCACAAGGAGCTCTCTATGAAGTCAGGGTCAAGAGCAGGTTTCTGTATGCTGAGCACCCACAGCTAGAATCAGATTTTTAGAAATACCTGAGGAGATGAAATGCTGAGCTACTTGGCATTGCTGACCATAACGGTCAGGGGCAAAACTTTTTGAAGTGCCAAGCATCTCTGCCCTGAGCCAGAAAGTATTAGCTTTTACCTGTGGATAGTGTACCACAGGCTCCATGCAGTCTGGTGGAGGTAAGGGGTAGCCTAGATTTTTCTCAAGAGCAGCCTTGCCCCCTGCTCATACACAAGCCTGAAGTATTGGCCTATGTAAGCTGCAGCACATTCCTCAGAGAAATTTTGTGCCCCCGTAGGTCCCATATGCCCAGGAACATGCAGGGGTTTGTCTCACCTGGCTGCAGACTCCTTCAGCGTGGACTGAAGCAAAACACCTAGGTGACCTTCAGACTCAGAAGAGAGAGAGACCTGGTTACTCCCAGGGGACAATTTGTCCATCCCATTTAAACTTTAGACATAAAAATGAGATTAATTGTTCCCTGGGAATCCTAAATTTGCCCACATCAGTGTCAAAACAGCCTAGAACTGATCCCTGCCTGCCTGAAACATCCACACAGGCTTCTTAGGGGAAGCGTGTAGAGCAGCTTAACATCTCTTCTCTGAAGACATTCAAGGTATTTCCCAAGGCCTGACTCCCAAGGAGCTGCCCATTATGAGCTATGATAAGGCTAGAAAGTTACATTTTACTGCCATTTATGAACTCTGTATTTTTATTTTGGATGTCTGTATAATTTGAATGCTTTCATTTATAATGGATTTTCTTTTGCAGGTCAATTTTTTCTTTTTGCTTAATATTGTCCGAGTTTTGGTGACAAAGTTAAGAGATACCCACCGTGCTGAGTCCAACATGTATATGAAAGCTGTCAGAGCCACTTTAATCCTGGTGCCCTTACTAGGAATCCAGTTTGTTATTATTCCCTGGAGACCAGAAAACCGACTCGCTGGAGAAATATATGATTACATCATGCATATATTAATGCATTACCAGGTATGTTATATAGTGGCAAGTAGGTGAGGTGCTTGCTGTTAAGTTAGTTTAGCCAAAGATGCTGTTGCCAGTTGTTTTGCCCTGAAACTGAGCATGACCGTGGTTGTGCAGTTCTTTTCCAACCACTTTCAAATTATTGGATTATGTTTCTTTGCACAAGTAGCACCGCTACATAAAGAACAACCACAAGATAGCAAAACAATGAAAAATGTAGCAAAAATTATCAGATGGCACTGTTTCTAAACTAAGGAGAAAACTGAGATCGCATAGGGCTTTTATGTTCCAACACAATTTCTGTTGAAGTGCTCAAATTGACTGAAACTGGTGCTGTGGGGTTAATATTAAAATTACCTGTGTATGCAAACTGTTGTACGGAGGGAAGGCCAACACACAGAAGAAAAGACAAACAATGAAGCTTTGTCTGCGAGTTAAAATTCCATTATTAGGCAGTTTAAATTAAAATATAAGACACATTTTGATTTCATAAATGCTTTGAAAATACAGCATCATTCAGTAAGTCTGGTTTGTTTTCTTTTAAAAAACAAAACAAA
>VZTV01133451.1:0-18035 GCA_013400875.1 Anhinga rufa
GTGTAGCTATTTAAACATTTCAATAACCTATAAAGGAGTAAAGGACAAAGAAGTGCTAATGAGCACAATTAGCTTGGCCTTTCACAAAGTCTCTGATGAAAGTTGGATGTCATTAGAGAAGCCAAAAATCCATGTGAGAAATGGCGCCTTGGATTAGAAACCAGCCAAGGAGGAGGCGCGCAGATGGTTGGGATCCAGCGAAAGATCCATCCCAGCAGAAGGTTTTAGCATGACCCCACCCCAGTTACAGGTTGTTGGGATCCTTTCTCTTTGGAGAACTCCTGTTTTCAGCACCTGCTTTGTCCTCCGGTTTCCGTGCCCACGTGGTGGTTCGGGGAGCATCAGAGCAAGGACAGGGCTTCAGCCCCTGTGATTCCCACAGTTCTCACTGCCGTAGCATGAATGAAACGTGAATGTCTGCTGCTTGGTTTTATTGTTGCTTACCTTATAGATAAGCAGTGGATAATTAGATTTATTTTTATGGCTTTGGATTAGAAGTGGTGCGTCACTTGGCAAGCATGCAGAGGCAGCATTTCATGATCTTGATGGTCTCACACCACTTTTTATCCATATTCCTGGCAACTGGGAAGCAAAAAGCTCCCTTACCCTCCCTCATATACTTACTTACAGTGTTTTTTCTCGGTCTTGCCTATTCCACAGGCTACTCAAAGTTTTATTTGCATTGCCTGAGGGGTGTGTGCAGAGCATGTAAAATAGAAATTCAGGAGACACATGGCTGGTCTCGACAGGAGGAGCTGAGGCAGATGGGCACAGAGGACAGCTATATTAATGATAAAAATGTCACATATCTGCCCTGAAAACTACTGGAGTCTTATTGTTTAGGATTTAAAGTCCCTGTAAGGCAAGTGGAAGTGCATGGTCTATAAATGAGAAAGAAGCTGCATGCAGTGTGAGTTGCTTATGGAGAGTAAATATAAATCTATATTTTTGTTTGTCCTGCTTTTCGCACTGTTGTGAGTAATTCTGTTTCCTTCTGGAGATTACTGAAGCTTGAAAATACTAGCTCTAGCTTAATTATTGTGTGAATTCAAGCTTGAGCACTTGAAAAAAGATGGGAAGGGGTTTTTTGAGTTGGATTTTGGTTGGTTTTTAGTCAGTTCAGCCAAGTAAGTAACAAATTTCTTGACCTGCAGTCGCTCTGAATGTACCTCTGCTCAAAGGGTATGGTAGGCCTCTACTCTCTGGCGGTCAGGCATCACAGGAGTGCTGTTGAACGCCATCAGTTTGTGAAAGGGGATCCAGACTTACCAAAAAGCAGTTGGGTGGGTTGATTTAACATACCTCCCAGCCGACTTGGAGTCACCGATAAGGCAGGACTGGCTGGAGCTGTTATTCCAGTGCCAGTTCAATACCCAGATACGGGATCCGGCTGCTTCAAACCTGCTGCTATTTTCAAAGATACTGTCAGTGCAGGGCTCATTCCATGCACATAGACATTTTCCCCAGCTCTGTGTTTGACCCTATGAAACACAGACTGCGAAAGCTGTGTCCATCCGAGCATGGTGCAGGTCCAGGCACCCAGGATATTCTCTTTCTAATTAAGGTTACTGGGGATCTTTTTCCCTGCAGCTTCACAGTGGTCCCAGCTGGTGCAGCCCACCTCCTCCTTCTGCAGACCTTTGCCTGTGAAGCTTTGCACGCTTCCAGTCGTGCCTTGTCATTTTCTGGTCTCTTTGCATGTCTCGCAGGCTCTCTCTAAAAATTAATATTGATTACATTTGGGTTTTTTCTTTCTCTTGTCACTTTGCTTTGTTTCCAGAGATGAGGTTAGACTGATTTCCTATTGTGCAGACTTGTTTTTAATACAGACGAGCTGTCACAAGCCCTACCTGTGCGGGAATTAATGTAGATTTTAGCCCTCTGGGGCTTAATGCTTTTAGGCTAAACACTAAGAGGACGGTGTTGATCTCTCCAAAGATAATGAACATGGTCTCTCCTTTTGAGGTCATCGTTCTGCCACTTCTTTTTCCCTACGGAGTGAAACTCCACATCCGCCATGTTAGAAAGCTGTGATGGGGCAGCAAAGCAATCTGCCCCTTCTGCTGTGACAGCACCACGAAGTGCCTGATAGTGGTTTTCACGCCACCTCACCAACTCGAGGTTTGATGGCAGGAGTGGGAAATGATGCCCAGGAAGCTCATGGGAGAGAGCCTGTGGCAGTGGCCCATCCAAACTGGGCTGCAAGAGATGGGCAGTGAAAGTGTTGGGATAAATAATCTGCAGAGAAAACAGGCTGACCCTTTAGTTGAGAGAAGAGGCCCCTCTGGGATGGAGAAGCAGGTGCAGAAGTCTGTATAGGAACACTGGTGATGCATGTGTTTGCTGCTGGGGCTATGCAGAAGCAAGCCTACAGAGGGGACTGGGGGCTGGCCAGAGGCTGGACTTGAGAGAGGAGAGGAGCGGGATGAAGGGGTCTTCAGAGGTGCTTGTGACTAAAGAAGCAAAGAGGAAAACTAGGAGAGAAGAGTGTCTAACCGGCCAAGAAGAAGTGCTGAGCTGGCTGTGCTGGAGGCAGGTAAGAGGAATGAGAAAAGCTCGCTGTCTGCGCTGCAGCTGGAAAACACTGCTGTGGTCTCCGCAGAAGCTGTTTTGATGGGGAGCCTGGGGCAGAGGCTGCGCTGGAGGAGGCATAGTGTGGAGCTGGAGGGAAAGAAACCTCTGTCAGTGGCTGCAAATGGCATCTTCAATGAGCTCACAGGTGAGACAGGAAAGCAGCGATAGCCATAAAAAACAGCAAGGGTAATGATGTTTTTTTAGAGAGGGGCATTACAAAGATGCGCTGTAGAAGAAAAGAGCCAGAGAAGGACAGGGATGAGATGATAATGAATAAAAAATGTTAAAATCAAGTCACTAGAGTAGGAAGACGGGTCGATGGGAGGCAGCGCATGAGCAACCTCGGCACATGTTGTGCAAATGGGGAAGCAAAGGGTAAAACATAGGAGGGGGAAGTCTCGTTTCTCAGTTTTGTCTGAGAAGGAGACTCTGCGAAGAGCCACAGAAAAGGTGGGGGAGGCCTGGAAAAAGCAGTGAGGAGGCAGATGTGGGAGGGACAGTTCAGGAGGGAGAGCCTCGGCCAGGGACTTTTGCCATTTAAAAGCCTGAGATAAGGGCAGGGTGGAGGTGTGATTTCTCATGAATCAGGGATGGGCAAAAGTTCAGGGTCGAAGGGAGCAATGAGGAGGAAGAGGATGGGAAGAGGTTACATGTGCTGATGGTCTGAAACCTGCGGGGCATGAGAGACTTGGAAAACAGATGAAGTGTTGGCAAAGAGGGAGAAAAGAAGAGACGTGGTGAGCACCTCTTGAGATTAACCGCGGTCGTGCTAATGGCTTAGCATGAAATGAGGGCACTGGGGGAATTTCAAACAACTTGGGCCCTCGAGAGCCCCAGAGCTCTGGTCCTCATCCTGAGCTGCCCCACCAGCGGGGATTTGGAGCCAGGCATCAGCAGGATTTTTTGTTGCCACACGCTAAGCCCAAGATCTCCAGCAGCTGCAGGGTGAGCTGGATCATGCCTGGGCTCTGTAATGCCTTTTAATGTATTAATCTTGTTTGCACTCTGGTGACTTTTCCTCCTTTCGATAAAGTGGTTTTCTAAAAACTGGTAAAGCTGGTACAGCCTTGACTTTTACAAGGTGCCTTGTCTGATATCAATAATCTTACCTGACTTTAAAAAAAAAACAAAAAGAAAAAAAAACAACAAACCAAAAAACAACCTATCTCTGAAGCCAGTGTAGTAGAGGTTTTAAATTTTCTGGTGATTTTCTTTGTAAACTGCTCAGCAGGGTATTATTCAGGCAGCTGCATCGAGGGACTAATATAACATGTGTTCTCAATTTTGGACCCTTTATGTTGGGAATTTTCCGTTGTGCAATTGCATTAAATCTGAGGCGGCTGACAAGAGCACGATGTTTTCTAACTCTACACAAGGTTAAATGACTGAAATAAAAATAGATGGAAAAGAAAACAAAGTAAAATAAGTTTGCTTTCTCATGTAATGGCAGGCAGTAGCATGAGGTCAGGGACTTAACGATAGCCCGGCCATCAGTCAGGGACCGTGAAACAACTGATCCTTCCTAAATCACTTTGGAAATTATCTTCTGTTTCAGACGCTCATTCTCTTTCATTCACACGGATCATATAACCAAGAAGACTGTGTTCAAAGTTATAATTTTTATATAAATTGTGGTAATAATGACTGTATTTGTGAAGCTTCTTACTTACCAAACACCAGGGTTCTAGGATGCTATTTGCAGTATTTTCCTTACTAGGAAACGTATGATTTTTACTACTGCCTGTAGGAAAAATACACGCTGGGCTGGTGTCCAGGGAAGGGCGAAGGCAATCTGCGGAGCAGGAGGGTGGTCTTGCACACAGGAGAGTCAATGAAGTTACAAATGCAAATGTCGGGCCAGGGTGGCAGCTAGAGGTAAAGTGGGAGCTCTGATCTTCAGAAAGAAGCGTCGGTTGGGCGGTGGATCCCGCAGCCTTGCAGCCTCCTGTGTGGCGTGTGGGTCTCTCTCCTGCAGCACGCTGGCATCCCTCTGGAGTTGGTTTTGGCTCTCTACTCCCATCTAACAGGGCTTTTAGTTTTGCCCCAGTTTCCCATCTCACAAGTTTTGTGTTCAACCCAAATTGCAAAGGCGGCTGTTCTTTTTTCGCGCTGAAGTTTAGACAGAATGTCAGCAGGTACCTGCCCTGTCGCAGATCAGTCTTTGATTGATCCCTGTTGCAGTTGCAGTCTCTTGCAGATTGTCAGCAGGGTGCTGCTTGAACATTTGTTAAGGAAAGATGCATAAATAAAAGCAAGGGAGGGAGCTGTTTATTGCTATAATTTTCTTACTGAAGCAGAGTTTTATGCATTTGCAGAGTTACTAGCTTTTGTTCAGGTAGAGAATGAGGCGACCGCAAATGCTACATCCCGTTTTGTTCTCCTTAAATGACCCGCTGCCCCCCACTACAGAGTTTGTACCTTCATTATTATTTTGTTGTCTTCGTGTTTTGGATCCTGGCATTTTAACTACCAAGCCCTCTGGCATTAGAGTAGGTCTGCTCACCAGGGTACTAAAGCCAGACACCGCATCCGAACAGGGTGGGCGTCCAGCCAGCAGGTGCCCCTTTCAGCACAGCCTTCTTCACACCCTTTGATGCGATCTCGTTTAGTCTTCAGGAGATATTTCTTGAGCAGGCAGCTCATTTTGCTGGGTTCCTCGGGTGATCCTGGTGGACAGGTTCTTCTGCATGTCCTGTCGTTAGGTCAGCCATTAAGTTGTGCAGTTAGCAGGGGGTTTTAGCAACAAATGGGAAACAATATCCATTTAGGTCTGCAATGTGTCAGTCAACTGCAAAAAATAATATATATATATATATATATGCTGTCTTGTGAAAAAATAGCTCTAGTTTAGAGCTGTGCAAGACAGACCATTAAGTTAAAAATAAATCTTCAGAACACAGTGCATCTAAACACAACTTGTTTATTACTGGCTATTTTATTTATACCAGTCATGGGATATTCACCTACTGACATGGGAACAGAAAAACACAGTTTTTAATTCTGGGTTTGGACAGCAACGCAACAAGGGGCAGCTATGAGAATTTAGCTTTAAGACCACAGAGCGTAGACTTAAACCCTAATATAGCTCCCCAGGAGCAAAACCAGGGGTCGGGATGCCACTGGTGGCAGGCAGTGCTGCAATGCCCTCTTGCCGGCATTTTCATTAAAACTGCGTGTATTGCTGTTGGTTGCATTTCCTCACAGGGGCTCGTCATCAGGCATGCTGGCCCTGAGTGCTTCTTCCAGAGCACCCCAGCTGTGGAGGCACCTTTTTTTTTAACGAATAATCAGATGTAAATTAACAACAGAGGTGAAAACTCAACCACGTGCTTCTCTGGTCTACCTAAAAGGAACAGAAAGCAGCCATTAAGTTAATTTTATTTGCTGTTGAAGGATAGTAGAGTACCTTTAGTAAAAATTTTAGCAGCGCCATGTAATAACTGAGTGCATGTTCCCTTTTAATGTTTGTTAGTGTATATATAAAAACTTACTTGCCATCTTTCTATGCCAAAATATGAATGAAATTGCGACAGCTGGTCCAAAGCCTGTGCAAGGAAAATATGTGTGCAAGGAATATATGTGATAGCTGGAGGTTTTATGAATACAGCTCACACTAGGTAGAAGGGGAAAATACAGAAAAGGCATGGTCTTAATGGGCTCTGCCCTGCTCAACATTTATTCCGCTTAAATGAGGAAAATAAAAACTATAGTGTTCTCACTTGACAAACAGCCAGTTCTTCCAATATTTTCCTGCCACCTTAGCCAACAAATACTATGCCTGCTGGATACGGTGATCAATGACTAATTACATTTTCTGTGTATTTAAAGGTTAAACTAATTAAAAATGTCAAATCTTTTCTTCTTTTCAATAAAAAAAATTAAAAACTGACCTCAGTTCTTGAGGGGGTGAAGGGAGAGCGCTCTGTTTTACCCATGCACGGTCCAGTGCAGTAGTTTCAGTTCACAGAAGCTGCGAGTGGGCTCTGGGGCTAATTGGTACCTTTCTCTTATTACTTTCCTTGGCCATTTGGAAAAGCCAGGTCTCAGATGGAGACCGGAATACACTCGTCCCACTTCAGCCCCTCTCTGCCATTATTAATAGGAAGAACATTTTCCTACTAATAATTTTATATATATATACACACACACCCCATATATTTGTTTTGCTTCCCATTGCCTTCTATTTTTTCCAGGTACAACCTGTTTGATCGCACTGTTGTCAGATAAAGAGCTCACAGTGGCCAATGTTGGTGATTCGCGAGGAGTCTTGTGTGACAAGGATGGGAATGCTATCCCCTTGTCACACGATCACAAGCCCTACCAACTGAAAGAGAGGAAGAGGATTAAAAGAGCTGGTGAGTCGTAACGGTTTTGCTTTGAAGGTTCATCTTTTTTCTTCTTTAGTCTGTCAGTAATATAGACTTTTCCCCTGAGAGAGCCTGAAAAGTACCAGGCTGAGGCATCAGCAGATAAAATCTTCCATTATTAATACAGCACTTTGCAGTGGGATTTCATGGTGCAGACAGAGAAGTGGAAGCAGATTGACCTATCCCTTAATAAGCCAGTGTTGGAGTAGGAAGCGCAGCCTTCGTCTTCAACAGCCAGTTGACTGTCCCGGCCAGTTCCCGCGTGATCTCTGCAGGGAGCAAATTAATAAACAGGAGCAGCAGCATTATAGGCTACTTTACACCAAACCATACCAGCAGCCTTTATGTGAGAGGCTGGGTCTGAAGCTGAGTGAAGTTTAGTTCCTCAGATAAGCAGACCATGAATCTAATTCATCAAAGCTATTTTTTGTTCCCATGTAGTGACTACTAATGAGCACAAACATGTAAATTGTAGCAGGAGTACAGGGAAAGACTATAAGAAATGGGTAACCTTTCCGCAATAAATCTTTCTCACTTTCATCACTTGTCAGTTTAGCGACCTCCTGGGCTGGAAGTTACATTTGGATCATCAAGTTTAATAGCCAATTCTCCATGAATTTGTCAAAGTCTCTTTTGAACCTGTTTCTGGTTTGGCTCCCACAGCAGCCTGCAGCAGCAAATTACTTGACGAAGAAAAAAAGTTCCTCTTGTTTGTGTTAAATGTACTGATGAGCATTGCCTCCAGAGATGCATTGCCTCTCTGCCTCCACGTCTTCATCTGTAAAGCGGAAATAACAAGTTTTTCCCTGAGTATAAAACATTTTTAAAACCTACAGGTTGTCAATACGCTCACACCAGCATAAATGCCCGTACATGCGTTATGTGCGCTTTCCTGTCAGCTTGCCTTCATCGCTGAGGAGGTGTAAGAGCGGTGGGGAGCCTTCCTGCTGCTAGACAGAGAGCCGAGGTCACGTATGCTCCCCAAAGGGGAAGAAAAAGTATACAGATCCTAAGAAGAAGGAATAGGGAAATTTTGGTCTCACTTTGCTTCAACTCTGTACTTGGCGGATGTATCAATAAAATCTGGAGACTCTTCTGTAAAATTGCTTCCCTCTTAGCCAAGTCCAGGGCCTCTGTGCAGGTGTTAACTTTGAGGAGGCCTTCACTTAGGAGAAACAAAATAATTTGGGTATTATTTCTTCTGTGTAGAAGTGAGGCTTGTAACACAGCAACATGAAAACTGAACCCGGATTTTTGCAGGAATTTCCAACTTTGGAAGAAATTATTTTAACAGACAAGTAAATGTTATAACTATCTGCAGCTAAACAAGAAATATTCTACCTAGCCTTGTGACTTAATGAATTCAGTTCTCTGTTACCTATTGCCCCCCTGTATTATCATGACTGATATGGCCTCAGAGTGCTGTTAAAAGCACACAACCGGCTTATACTGCTGCCGGATACCTTTACATTTTGGACCATCCCTTCTTTACATACAGTAAGCATAAAATTGAAGCAAAGTGCCCAAACTGAACTATCAAGCCTACATTGCTACTGTGACAAAAATACCTGACTTGTTTCCACCATCTAGACACCTTCTTGTCATGTAGAACTGAGGAAAGCAACAATAACCACATCATTACGTTACATTGCGGTTTTCTGACTTTACATTACACCTTCAAGCTGCCCTGTCCAGTGCCCTATAGGTAGTTATAAAATGACTGCATATTTGTGCCAGTAGGATTAGATTTAATTTAAAAGTGAAATCCATATAGCCACGGTTGAGAAAATATCCTTCAAACCTCAATCTGATATAAATCAATTTGAGGCAGCCTGAAACAGCAGCTCAAAGAAAAGCGTGACTTGCCCTGTACGTTGCAGTGGGCCATTAACATTGGGATGACAAGTCTAAACTAATCCGTCGGTTTTTGCTGCCACGGTGGACGTTAAGGCAGCTCGCTGCTTGCTGCTGTCAGAGGTCGGTGGATGGGGAATGAATTCAGTCCCTCTCCTTTCCCCACTCCCAGCAACTGCGCACAGAGTCTTAGTCAACCCACAACCTGAAAATAAATGTCCATTTATCAGTCCGACGTGCCTGAAGCAGCTCTCGCACTGAAGGCCCAGAAGCTAATGCTCGGGTTTCTTGTGGGAGCTCCTGCAGTGCAGCGAGAGGTCACTGGTACCCAAGCCTGCACCCAAATGCCACAAGGAAAGGCAGCAGCTAAGAGAACAGGGCAGGGCCCTTGATTTTGAGCTGAGGCGCTGCATCCCGTGGAATTACCTGCTCCGCAGCATGGCTGTGCAGTTAACAGCACCAGTCACGGGGCTGTTGTCAAGACTGACTAATTTTCCCAGAAGGCTGGCTGATGCATGCTCACAAGTGGTGTGGTGCCACATGTCTCGCAGCTGAATGACGTCGGGGTCCCACCGCTCTGACTCATTCCTGTGGGATAGGGGAATGCACGTCTTGTGACACAAGGATGCTGGTTTCCCCAGAAAACAGAAGGAATCTCCTGGTCAGGAGCCTGAGCGATGTGTTCAGTATCAGCATTAGACAGCAGCCTTGAAACAGCCGTGGTTTTGGCTTGTGATGAAACACTCAGTTGCAGAGCTACAAGGTGACTGTCACTGATACAAATTTAAGTCATTCACCTTGAACATAATCCTCTGAGCTCAGGTCTCGCTAACACACAAATGTTTGTGCAGTTGCCAAAAAGCTTCTATTTCCTTAATGCCTTTTCTTCTCCGGTGCCAGCCAGTGCTGCAGACTGTTTGCTTTTCCATAAGCATTTTTATGTATTCTGTATGGATGGCTTTCTAAAAGAAAATATTAGAAGTGCCAACAGACACCTCAGCAAACCACAGGAATTCAACTTGTGCCGTAGGCAGTTCCAGGTGCCATGTGAGAATGGCACCGAAAAGTCGCTTTGTATGCGTAAGCACAACCTGCAAAGACTGGAGTAAGCACGCTGCAGCGAGTCAGCAGCATGCATCAGCTATCTCCTCTGCAAGTACGGGAATGGGTGCAGGCACTGCTGTCCTCTAATTGTGTGTAAAATGTCTACTTAAAACTGCCTCTTAATTGCATTTTGCTTCCCCTGTCACTCCAGTATGCACACATGTACACACGATTACACTCCAGTTACTACTGTCCTAATCGCTTATGAAACCCCTCCTGCGCTGGTGAGTAGGTGGCGGTGTAACATTCAACCGAGGCGCCCCCAAAACCTAGAGCAGCAGCTGAGCGAGGTTCGTCTGACTGCACATCTAAAGAGGAGTTGCAGTAGGCTCACCGGTCCTTCCTTTTTTTGACTATGGAAGGAAACATCTTCATAATGGGGCCTTCATAGAAGTATTCATGAAAATACCCTGCTAAAAAGTTCTGTTTCTGCTGGTTTTAACAGAAATCAAGTTTCAAGCTGTAAACAACAATGAATCATTAAATGAAATGTAGTTTCACCTGAAAGCAGAAGGAATTTACAGATTAGATCAGCCAACCAGGAATGGAAATGCAATTGCAAGATTTAGGTGACCGGGTGCCTGACAAATAATGCGTAGGCCGAAGTGCAGAACTGAGAACATCCTGATAACTACAAAGAACAAAGACATTTATAAGAACACCAGAGCAGACAGCTTGCAGATATGAAAGACAACAGCTCACCTAATTTTGTAATACACTTTCATGTTCCATGTTTGCAAATGATTTGTCCTCGAGTGACTTTTCATTCATGTCAAGATGACAGGAATATCGCTGCGAAACAGTGCAGCCAGTGGCACGCAGATGCAGGCGCAGGGATTGAAGATGCCTAGTTTTTACTATTCGACCTTGAACACTGTGTAGTTCCCTCCCTGGCACGATCAGACTGTGTAGCAGCCAGGTGCTGGCTGTGTCAGTCATCGATTTCAGCACGAAAGGTATCTCGCTATAAGCAACCCCTAAATAAAATACATGTTTTCAGCTAGAAGTAGCCTTAATCCTGGTGATGGTAAAAACAATCAGTCAGATCCCACATCATTGCATTTTTCTGACTTGCAGTAAAATTTCATGATGGGTTTGTTCACAGCAGTTTTTTGGTCCTTTTTGACACAGCTCATTCAAGGCAGTTTGATAGAAGAGCCTATAAATGTTTTTGCACTTGCTTCTTTGCTTTATGCCTTAAAAGTGAGATGTGAGTCCTACCGCAGGGTGTTTTCAGCGTTGTTTCCTTCATAGATCTTCTGAAACGGGAAAAACGTGAACTACACAGAAAAAGGAGGGGTTTACTAACAGAAGAATATAAAGATTTGCTTTCCGTATTTTTGTGTTAACACTGCCATAAGGCTTTCTGAAGTCAGTTGTGTAGTACAGGAATACCTGTGTTGAATAAGTTGTCGGTCGCACTGGGGGAGTAGAGAGCATGAAGCTGCTTCATCTGAAGGCGGGCCATTCCCAGCTCCCTTGCTTCAGCTGTTCCAACAGCACCAGCAGCCGCAATCCAGCTCTTCCCCGCAGCGCTCCGAGGTGTACTTACGGCATCTCCTGGGTTTTGAGCTATGTAACATCTGTATGCCTCGGGACACCGCAGGATGGATTTTTGGGTGGGTCTGGCAGGAAGTCAGAGAAATGCTTTAACTTTAAAATGAACTGCTTTAAGTGTTGGTGTTTCTCTCCAGGTGGTTTTATCAGCTTTAATGGCTCCTGGCGCGTTCAGGGGATCCTGGCCATGTCCCGCTCGTTAGGAGATTACCCTTTGAAGAACCTGAATGTTGTCATTCCTGACCCTGATATTCTTACCTTTGACCTGGACAAACTGCAGCCAGAGTTCATGATCCTGGCGTCGGATGGCCTGTGGGATGCTTTCAGCAATGAGGAAGCCGTCCGATTCATCAAGGAACGCTTGGATGAACCACACTTCGGTGCAAAGAGTATAGTTCTACAGTCCTTTTACAGAGGATGTCCTGATAATATAACAGTGATGGTGGTGAAGTTCAGGAATAGCAGCAAAACAGAAGAACAGTAATTACCAGTGGTTCTCTGCCTCAGTCTGAACTTAAAACAAACTCTTACATTTCAAACATAGTAGGAAGCTCTAGTAAATACCGTTAAGATTCTACACAAAAGGAACAGATCCCTCTGGTCTTTGTTCTTTGCTTAACAAAAGGAGCAATACAACATATACATTCTGAGTGATTATAAGAATTAAGTTTGCTCACATGTACCTGTCTCCTGTGACCTTGCTGCTCCTTAGAAAGTAACTGTAATCTTCCATTTCAGAATATTCTTTACAAATCCTGTGTAGACTTTTCGTTTGATTCCTTACCTCTCATTTCTAATAGTCAAAGGTTCGTTCAGATGCACAGCAGGGTCAGGGCAGTGCTGCTGCTTAATAGCAAGTGATAGGAATGATGCCGCTTTTCACTCATAGGTGTGACTCTTCAGAACGATGCTCTCATGTTTCTCATCTCTTTTTCTTTTTTAATCTGCAGTGATAAGGGTGTACAGGAAAAGGTTTGCAATTATTGGCCTGTTATTGATTCGAAGGAGGAATAGGAGCCAGCTATTAGCCTGCTACCACAGAACTGGCTCTCTTGCTTTGTTTAACCTCTCCCCCACCCTTAAATAAATCAAGCATGTGATTAGGTATAGTTACCGAACTACCTGAAGCCACATGTTTATTCAGGCTGTGCATTACTCCAATAACGTTTCTTCTATGCCATACTGTATTCAAACCAACTAATGTTAAACTCCAGTAGAATACTCTGAGGTCCGACATCTTCTATATCAAAAAACAGCTCTGCTGTGATAGAAGAATGTCTGTCGCTCAGTGAGACTCGCCTTACGTTCCTTTTTTTGGCATGGACTTTTCATAGGCATGTAAAGAAAGTAATGCGAGATAAAATTAATTTCATTAGTGACTGTTTGGAAAACTAATCAAAACAGAGCATCCCTCAGAGCTACCTAGATGGAAGTCAAGCCTATTAAAGACTTCCTTGTACCACTGCAGATTAATTTGTGGTGTTAATCCAGGGGAAGACCAATTTAGAACCGTTTTTTGGTATAATGTATAAATGCCAGGCAGTGTCACTGCACTGTAGAGATGAAAGCTTGCGTTAAATCTAGATAAAAATATGTTTAGATCTAACTTTCAGTATTTAGTTGTATTTTGGAATCTGTGACTAAGTTTAAACAATGACAGTCTGAGTTTGCTCTACATCTGATAACCCAGCCGGCTGCTTCATGATCGCGAGGCAGCCGTAGCAGGGCAATGCGGGTTGGAGGAACAGAGCCAGGGCCTGGGTTGGAGGTCAGTATTTTGGATGGCTTGCTTACCTGTATCGTGTCTTATAATAATCCTTGGGATTCTCTCCCCGCAAAACGCGGTCCTGGACGATCTGCTAAAGTCTCTTGTCTTCAAGGTGATGGAGGTTGTCAGTACTTGAGTCCTGAGGTGAATCAGGGATATAATGCATTAACTAACTTTGTCTGTTTCTTGGATCAAGATACAGTATTACTTAGTTAAAAAGCCACCTGTTTCTCACCACCCACCTATAGCCCTTTCTGGGCAAGTGGCTTGCTGGTCCCTAAAGCGCTGTGGTGTGTTGTGGTTGTGCCAAGCAGGTGTGATGCCTCTCAAGACAAAAATGAAAGAGCACAAATTCTGCTCTCTGCTTGAGAAGGAATTCCCAGCTTAGTCTTTCCATTTTTATTCCTAGGTTATCTCTTCCCCAACAAATTTCCCTCCTTTAGTTTGTTTGGAGATAAACACAACTCTTAATTGGATCTGTTGCTATTACCAGTGCTCTTCAGATCGTATATATCTCCTTTAGCAGCCTCTTCTCATCCCAGACACTGGGTAGAGCCCCTTGACTCTGAGGAACAGACAAGTGAAAAGCAGAAGTATCAAAGTGCCCAGCATCCTCTGAAACGAGCAGGCACCCAGCCTGCACGGGTCCTTTCCTGGAGGATGGAAGGTTTCGGACTTTTTAAATCCCTTGAACAGTGCATTCAGTGAATTTTAAATGGAACTTTACAGTTAAATTGAGCGGCTAACAGGAAATGTTAATAATTGCAGAGCACTCCAGTTATTTTATTTTGAAAAGGTATTTGAGGTCAGAACGCTGTGAAATGAAAACCTGATATGATATTTTCATGGGAGTGCTTAATCATGTACTCATAATGCTACAGCAGCAGTATCGAAACTGTGCTCCAGGCAGAGCTCATGGCGCATGTGGCATTTGCCTTTCCTTTCTCCTTCACAGATGATGTTTCCGTTGTACTGGCTTTTCGTTGTAGGACACTGTCTGGATGTTTTGTCAAAACAGCTGCCCGAGGAAAAAGAAGAATTAGACCCAGCAGCCTACAGAACTAAAGCAGCGGGACGCTTGTACAGCAGAGGCATCACTACTAATCCTTCACAGGCATTTGAGAAATGGTCAGCTCCAAAAAAAACCATTATAGACTAACGCCACTTGAGCAAAAAGCTCACGGTTGCCACTAAGCCCCCTGCAGCTCACGTTCTCAAGGTTCAGGAGAGTTGCTGAGGGATGCCCAACCTTCTCCTGAGCACAGCACTGGAGATAGACAGGAAGATGAGGTGGCAGGAATCGTACGCATTCACAGGCACCCGCAGCAGTGCGAGGGTGGCTCGCTCTGGAAGGAAGCCATGCTCACAGGATTTAGGGAAACACATAGTGCAGTGCAATACAGAACTGTTCTGCAGACTTGTCTGGATATTGTTGCCAGGATTCATTTACTCTGTCACTCAGGCCCATCCACTCGTTACCGAATCGGCCCCATTTCATCCTTCGAGTGTCTGCAGTTGCAACAATAGCTGGTTTAGCACCTCCAATTTTCTCTGCAACACTCCCACCCTTGTAGTAGCTCTTTCCTGGCCAAAGACGTTCATGCCAATGATCTCTGGTAAGGTTGCTGACTTCTGTTTTTACTACTTTAAAAAACTAGTTACAGCTACTTTAGGTTTAAAGATGAAGGACTAACGGAGATGGCAGGCTTTGTGCGGTCTTACACACACGCGCGCAGTGCCTGTGCTCCCTGCTAGAAGTCTTCTGAGAATTTTTAATCCCATTCTAGACATAATTTACCAGTCATGCTGCTTTGTGCCAAATTCCGTCTTGATAAGTACAGTTGTTGGATGACAAGATTAAGTAACGTACATATCGCTTATGCAACCTAAACGATCTAGGGTCTGATCCTCCACTGCCTTAACGACATGGCCTACACCTGGAAGGAGACTGTAGCCAGAAATATCCCCACGTCTGCCCGAGCAGCGTGGCAGAACGCGCTACAGCATCGGAGAGGCCGTACTTCCCGCACGCCTTTCTCAGTCCTGCTTTCCTGCCTGGAAACCTCTCCAAAAAAAAGAACGGGGAGCTGCATTTAAGTGGCTTGCGCACACCTGAGAGCTCCCTCCTGCGTGTGTGTTCACGGAAGGCTTTTGTTGCTTAAGCCCGAGTAGCTCCACTGGTGACATCTGTTCATCGGGTAAGAGCATCACACGGCAGAAGTTGCTGCCACAGAGCATCTTTTGTATGGTCCAATATGAAATAACGAACCTTGTAATTAGTCATCTGATCCAGTGTTTAAAAGAATATGGTCTCCCTCCCAGCGGTATTACGAGCTAACAGTTTAAGTCACGTATTATATTTTCAAAAAACCATTTAGCTTTTCATTCTGATGATAGACTACCGTTTAGTTTATCATTCTGATGATGTGCTAGTGGGGTTTTTAGAAAGGCTGTTGGTATAACGAGAACAGGCTAGAGCCCTTTGCGGCTCCTGGTACGGTGATGGGGATCCCGGGTCCAGGTACCAGCCTGGTTAGGTGTGGGCATGGCTCCGTCTAGTGGTGGCCTCAGCACGGTAACCAAGCGGTAATCCTTAAGGTTAGGTTGCTCTCGGCCCGCGGGAAAAATGTGTGTGATTTAAAGTCCCCCTCGACCCTGGTGCAGAGGTCACTGGGAGGTTAACGCCGACCCCTTCTCTCAGGCGGAATTTTACAGCAGCGCTGAAGCAGCGCAGTTACTGAACGCCTGCATCCCCAGACACAGCCACGAAGGGCAGGCACTAAAAATGTGCTAAAAACGTGCCAAAAACGTGCGTGAAAGTTTGGCACACCGCAGGCCTGCCCTGCGTCCCCCGCCAGCCCACCTCCCTGCACGGGCATCTCCACAACCTCGCTGAAGGCATTTTAAACGCTTGTTTGTGGGATCCACATGTTTGGCAACTGCGCGGCTTACGCAGACCGCAGCGATCCAGCTTAGGAGAGTTGAGAATTCATGGCTAGTCTCAGGGGCGGCAGGAGACGCTGGTTTATTTCGTGTAAAACACACGCCACTTCTTTTGTTGCGACATCCAGCACGAGCGGTCTGGGCACACTGTCCTGTCTCACGGGGAGGGACGGTCACGGACGACATTGTGAGGGCTGTGTCAGCGCCGTGGTCCTAACGTTTCTAAAAATACAAAATTTGAAATGAATGAGCCCGTTTTACCGGATGGAATGTTTGGATAAATATAAATAAAGTAAATGCCATCTAACATCATGAAGTATTGTCCACTGACTTGTGAAGGCAAGGTCAGTTCCAAAACTACTGCTGATGTTATTGCAGTATTACACAATTTACAGACGGTAACATTAAAAAAAAAACTCGTGAAGTTTTTAGAATACAGAGTTGGCACTAAAGCACCACATCAGCCTGAAGTGTTTGCTACGTGAACGCTAACGCTGCATCTTGAAAATAAGGGAGTCCTGTTGGTCGGCTGCCTCTCAGAGTATATAACACCCTTGCTTTAAATACCATTAATTTGTTGCTAATGTATCTAATACTTATTTTACGCAGAGAAAAATTTAGTAAGTGATTATACTAAAGAAAAAAAACCCTCACCAGCCTTTCATTTTCTAAAGTAGGTTTTGAGGGCTCCGTCCTGAAACCTGGCTGTACAGAATTGCAAGGTTAAAACTTAGAAAGTTCTGCTGACGTTTGGCAACCGCACAGACCGGAGCTGCTGCCCCTCAGTGCCGTCAATGTATTTATGAACTGTCTTTTAAACCTGAGGACTCATATCTAAGAAGATACATACAATTAATACTTATTTGAATTTTAAATCACTTTATTTACATAGTGCTGACTATATAAGGCTTAGGTAGGCAGCTCTTTACACATAGTTTTCCCTTAAATAACTTGAGGTTGTAGGTGTCGGGTGTCTCTAGTTATAGATGAATGACAGTCTAGATGCTCTGTCACGCAAAAGCAGTGCAGTCAAAGCAGTTGACGCCTATCTAAAACCATAAATAAAGAGGCTGACATCAAAAGCAATTCCTGAATAAAGTTTAGAAATCCACTTTTAGGAGTAGGTCAGCTCTTATGTCTGGTCTCCTGGGTCATAACCAAGAGCTCCAAATTAGCTGAGCAACAGGGAGATAAAGCACTTTTTCTCCATTTAAAAGATCCAACCCTATATTCCGTTAAGCCTGTGGAGACGCATCCATCCTCCGAGGGACACAGGCGCTCAGAAATCTCCTTCAGCCTGTATTCCAGCAAGCTCATTAAATGAATCATCAGTTCTAATGTTTTAGAAATCCCAGTGCGGGACTGTCAAACAGTGCTCTCCGGGAACACCTACACTGTATTCAGGGGAGGGGGAGCAACAGAGGTGAAGCCGTACTTTACCCGCACTTGCTTTCGTCTTGGTAACAACAAGAGCCGTGCAGCCGGGCAGCGTGGGCTGCCAGCCGGTACCTGCTCAGCACCCCCGCGCAAGCGCCCGCCGTGCCGTGCCGCCCCTGCCCCGGGAAGGCAGGCTGGCGCCAGGTGGGGCGAGGAGGCTCCCGTGCCTCTCTCTGCAGGTGCCTGGTGGTGGTGACAGGAGGCTCTCGCGCCGCAGCTGCCAACGTCCATCTCCGATTTTTGCATCTTCTCCTTCTGGGAAGAAAAACTTAGTTATGTTAAAAACATGATTCATTTGGTAGAAGTTCTTGGGCGTTGGTTCTGTTCTGTACGATTCTCTGCGCTGCTCTTTGGTAAACTTCCTATATGCATAAGCTCAGTACAAAACAATCGTGGAATCACAGAATCAATGTCCCGAGCTGGAAGGGACC
>VZTV01133469.1:0-11036 GCA_013400875.1 Anhinga rufa
TTTTTTTTTTTTGCCAAGATGGCATAGCTTAGGAGTGCCCATTCTGTCTGACCTTATGAGCCACATCCCCAAATCCTCTTGTGGACAGGGCTCACCAGGCACAGACCCTGTCCCATGGAGGTCTGTGGGACGGTGGGGCTGACGGACACAGCGAGGGCTTCCAGCTGCGGGCAGGGGACCAGCAACTGTCCCAGGCTGATCCAAGACCCCAGCTCCTTCTCTCCCTTCCCCAGCCCCACACCATACACCTGCTGCAGGAGCCACAGCTGAAGAGTCAGAGGCACCCTCCTGCTGATAGCAGGAAGGCACCCAGATCTACGTGTCACTCCTCCTGGCACAGGTGGAACCCCACGGCAGCTTGCCATTCCCATCCCACGGAGCTCACAGACCGCTTCACAGCAGCCACCAAGATGGATGGGCTGGGGAAGCATGGGCAAACGCACCAGCGCTGAAGCTACATATTCAGTGAGGCTAACACAGAGGAGGAGCCACAATTCCTGTGGTAAGTGGTTGAAGCCACCAGGACTTGTGTTTATTTAAGGTCATGGACAAAAAGGTTCTTCAAAAAGTATTGAAAGTAGGTGAGGGGGATGACTTTGTGAAGCACCTCAGGGAGGCTGTGAATAGTGGCAGGAGGGGAAAATGCCAAGAGGTTCGCAGAGAAGCAGATGCACAGGATGCTGAAGTTGGTACGTAGGGCATGGAGGATGCGCGGGGGGTAGCTCGCGAAGTGGGGAAGAGCTGGAATGATGCAGGGCACAAAGGCAAGGACAAGGAGCTTGAACAAGATGCAGTAGAGAAAGGGGGAGTTAGTGAGTGATTGAAAAAGGCTGGGCTGATCTTGGCAAAGAGAGAAGGGATTTCAACAGCTGTGTTCTGCCTGGGTGGCAGGGAGGACAGAGAAAAGGAAGTTTGATTTAATAACTAATAAGCAAATAATTAGCCTGGATTTTTAGCAGTGCAATTTGAAAGGCAGAATTTAGCCCTTTACTTTGCTTTCTCCGTGCACACAGTCTTTGTTTGATTCCTGCCATTGCTGGAAAGAGCACTGGCATTTTATTCAGCTTTGCTTTCATTTGTATTGAATTTTTCTTCCTCAGCCAAGTGCATGGTAAATGTTTTCATTTCATCCTGGCTCAGAAATGCTCAGGACCTATTGTGATGTCTCTTACTCCAGCTCTGCATCGCTGCGAACCCCTCCATAACGTTGCAGTTGCCGCAGATTTTCTGCAGATGTAAATGCAAGAAGCATCGAGCCTTGTATTTGGATCAGGAGGACTGACTGCCTCTTAATAGAAGCATAATGAAACCATCAAGAGTTTTCATTCAATTAGACTTTTTTCCCTCTGGCAAATGATTGTAACACATTTATAGCGTAATGGGCAATTACTTTATACTCCTTGTCTGTTGACATCTTATTAAGTCTACATTTTCTGTCCCTAACAAAGAGATCAGATATAATTGTTAGGATACAAGGAATACATAAGAACTACCAGAATACATTTAAGCTGAATGAATATGTATCTGTTAGTGAGATGCATGATATGCAGTGGCAGATTTCTCCACTCCTTTCTGCTCTGGGGAAATCTCAATTACATATTCTTTTATTTCTTCATACATTAACTTTTCCTCTGGTGTCAAGAATGATCTTTGTGCTGAGTGGTTGTGGATTATACAATGAATTCTGCACTTGTGAATATGAGACCGAGACATGCAATGAAAGCTGCAGAGGAAAGTTTTGCCCCTGGAGGTTCTGAAGATGTGTGTGTCGCTGGGGTTTTTCAAACCTCTAGCAGGGAGGCAGAGAAGGCAGGGCAGGGGCAAGAACTGATGGAGGCAGCTCAGTCATGAAGCGCAGTGGGTAGTTCTAATGATGCTGATGTTTTCTTTAGCTCAATAACAATTCTTATCCATCCTCTGAAGAAAGTGAACCTTCCTGTGGTGTTCTACCACCTTGGGATGTCCTGGTGCCAGGCAACGGGGAGATGTGTTCAACTTGAATGGGTATTGATGGGAGCTGTGCGTACACACCCCTAAGAGCAGAATTCAGCCTTTGGATTGGGCTATTTAGCAAAACTCTTACACAAGGATTTTAGCAGTAGAAATCTGGTAGATCATCACTTTTGAGCAGCAGTCTGCAGAATCCACTCTGGTCACACCAAGTTACCACCAGTCTGGGACTCACCTGCCTCAGCAACAGTCTGGAGATCTCATATACGTGGCAATAATTCCCCTTTGAGTAACCCTGCTCACCCTGCTGCAGTGCCCAAAAGTCTTAGGGACGCTGTTAGATGGTGGGCCAGGAAGCATCTCACAGCTGCACTATCCTTGTTTGCTGTCACCCTTGCTGAATTACTCTCCTTGGAGATGTATTATACCAGCAAGATTTGAGACCACTGGTTGTGGCAAACCACGTGAACTTGCATGGGACATGCACAGGCCTTTGCAAACTGTGGATCATCAGTGAGGTTAGCAAACACCTAAACACTTCTCTCCCGGTCCCTGTTGGTGTTCCAGCTCACTGCATTAGAGCTCCTAATAACTGCAGTGTGGCTGTCTCTTTACTGACAGATTAAAGGGCAACAAACAGTACGTACAAAGACTTTTTTCACCTGCTTGGTTTTATGCTCTTTCACTATCCTCTGTGGTTACGTGGTCACGACTGACAGGATAAGCATCGCCTCATCCTCGCGCAGTTGCCTGGGAATCCTGAGCACACACCAGTAATTCCTACCTGGCTGCTGCAACAGGATGGGTTTACAGCTCAGGAATCATATTACGAAAAAGAGCTTTAAGAAACAGTGACAGAGTAGTCACCCAGAAACGGGCGTTACTTAGATGCTCTACCCACACTGTCGGGGGGAGTGGGACAGAGCTTGGGGTGTGACAATTTCCATGTCAGCGGAGTCCACGCCAGGACTGTGGGACATCTGAAGGAGGCGATGAAATCAGCAAGTGAGACCAAATCACTTCATCTGCAAGTCCAAAAGGCACAAAGACTTTTACCCTGAGCACCCAAGTCCTCACTCTCCTTGATCTGCCTCTACACCGCCATGGAGCCTGAGATAGGCAAGGGTGCACCCACGATGGGCAGGGGCACACTTCTCATGTAGTCTTCAACATTTTAGTTTTACTGCCCTCATCCAAATACCAACGCCCTTCTCTGTTAGCTCTTTGCTGCTCATTCTGACTGTTTGCAAGAGACTGAAAGGGTTTTTTTTCACCCTTAATGACACATTTGGGTTGCTTTTCTCCAGCCTCTTCTGAAACACCCACATGTGGATGGATTTTCATGTGAGTTAGGTTGGTGCTTCTGCTGATCCCAAGAAAGGTCTCAAGTAGTGTGTGGTTTCTCAAAAAGTCAGGGTTAAATTGATGACAGGCTTGGGGCCAAGAAGGAATGTGTGCCATAGATCAGACAGACATGTGCCTTTTGTTTAGGGCTACAATTTTTTGCTTTTACCCATAGCATGGAGTGAAATCTTCTCCCCAGTGTCACCCAAGTCCTCACTGATGCACAATGAAGGTGTTAAATGCACTGAAGGTGTTAAACACACCGGGGGTGTTAAATTTGCTATTGATGTCAGGGCGCTGTGTGACATGGAGGCCAGAAACGACGACACGCGGGGATTGGCGCGTGCGCCGTGCTGAGTGTCTCTCAGATATCTATCACCAAACTGTTGGTGATGCCAGGGATGGACTTTGGTGAAACGGGGGGCCCTTTCCAAGCCTTTGTCCCCATGTATCTATGCAGTCCTCTATAGAATAAGAATGCAAACATCTGTGCTTCTGCCTACTGTTGGCTCTTGTCTCTCCCATAGATTCAAGCAGTACATTTTTTTCACGCTCTACCTAAATTATCCATTTCGCACCCCTTTGTCATGGATTTCTTTTCTAAGGCAATTATCTGGGTTTTCTTATCAAACACCTGTATGCATTTTTTTTCAGAGTAAATATGAATTTCATTATACTTTGATTATTGTTTAATAGCACTGGCGACACGACGTTTGGAGGCAGCCTGAATTTTGATTCAAAATGTCAGGTCTTTTTCTGAATAGCTCCTTCAACTGGAGACCTTCTCCATCAGCTCTTTCATAAAGAGAAAGGAGACAAATGGAAAGATAAGCTAACTAGGAAAGAAAGAGATATTCCTTCCCTTGACCTAGAAGCCTGGCAGGACTCTTTTTCAATGCAGTGTATTATGTAGTGGTTTTCACTATTATGCATATATTTAGCAACTGCCGCTCACCAATCTGCAAAGAGAGTAGGGTGGTGAAAGATGGAATTCAAGGGAGGAAAGAAACACAGGAGATGTTTTGTCTCTGCTTTTATATTGCAAAGATTGCACTGGAATATGCACAAGAATATATCTCCATTGTAACGTAGGACTCTGTAGCTTTTAATACCTTTGGCATCTCTCCATTAATATACTTCCTGGTGACATTTCTGAACAAAAAAGCCCACTTCAAACTGCTGTCAAGACCAATCAAAGAGCAGGTCTAATTACAAGCAAAGGTAAAAAGATGCACCGCATGCAATGAGGAATGCAGGGGCCTGCTGGAGAACATACACCAAAACTGTCCTCATCCTCCAGCTAGAGAATACATACTGAGAAAGACTTTGCCCAGGAGCTGGATTTTGAGCATCTTTTAGGCAGGTTATTTTTGCTGGGTTCCTACTTTGTACGTATACTGGCTTACAAATAACTTTCACCAATAAAATCTGGCATCTTGAGTGCTTGGTACCTGCTAGTGTTTAGATTCTCTATTTTAAAGACCTGCTGGGAGAAAGTACCTATAGATGTCAATGTATTGTTACGTACTCTGTCCGTTCTTTGTTTCCTTGCCATTATCCCCTGGCAGATTATCCAGCCTGCAGATAAATCACTTCTGTATATGGGCACTGTGGAAGCAGTATAGATGGAGGGGGTCTAGTGAAGAGTCACAGAAATGCTGCGCTACTCTTTCTGAGTCTGCTCGAGTACCTTCACACCACCCAGTTCAGAGCTGGCTGTATATTGTAGTGCACCTCACGTGAAGTAGTCTAACAGTGAGCAGACCTGGCCACACTCCTTAGTGCAGGGACCGTGCTTGCACAGAATCACAGCTCCTACTTCATCCTGCTGGAGGTTCCTAGATGTGTCCGCAATGTACGTTATAACGAGTAACACTTCAAGCTGGGATTTACAAAACAGCAAAGAGGATCTGGTTACTCACCTGTTAGTTTTAAGATATTACAGACTGACCATGAAGACAGAACTCGGTTCTAACGGAGGATATGAGAGTAAATGTTCTGCTTCAGTCATCACATCTCTGGGCCTCCATAAGGACAAAAGAAGATGACAAGGGAGCTTTGATTCCAGAGGGTGAAATAAAACCCTGAATCTCAGCGCCATGGTAAACAACAGGAGGAAATGCACATCTGAAAGGCATGGTGAAGCCACATTAGATAGGAGGGAAAAAGAAAAGGGTAGGAAGGTAATTGGAAGATCTTAAGCTTGTAACTGATGCAGGTCTATGAAATAGTCCATCCGAATAAAGATATAAGCAAAGAGGAAATTAAGCCAAAGGAAGAGATAATTTTCAGTGTACAATGTATTTAATTAATACACGGTAAGTGTGGCATCTCACAGCATGTCTTCCTTTATGTGTTCAGGTATTTCACATTATTTTTTAAGTTTATTGCACCTTCACCACCAGCCCCGACCTGCCAGAGTCCCTCTGCAATTACAGCATGAATTCCTATGCAAGAGAATGCCACAGCGGAACTGGCACAGAGGACGTATGCACGGCCTGAGGCCAAACGCAGGAGTCAGCCCTCAACCAACCAAACTCAGAGTGGGGCTGAGGTAAAGCCACTTGAAACATCAGCATTTCTGGAGTCTCTTGACTGTATTCAGCAGTGCGCGTATCACAGCAGATGAATGTTTCTGTGAAAGCATCCATGAACAGAATAAACCAAGGGCTTCCCAGGTGCCTACTATGGACTCACTCTCCATTCTTGCAATGTTCAACCACAGACGGGAGAATAAAAGCCTCCAGGTGAGCCTACATCACTCCCTTCCTGTGTTCAGTATCTCGTACTGGCATCATTTCTTCAGGGACATTTTTTGTTTATACTAAAATGAAAGCCCAACCCATTTACAAGGTGTTTAGTCTCTTTAAAGGCTTTTAGAAGCAAGGTGTGTGGCTCAAGTTAATTCTGTCCTTGGCTCTGTAGTAATCCCAGTAATGAGAACCGTTTCCTAAGTTACCTGCCAGCCATTGCAAGCACTACTTTTGAGTGGACCCTGAAGTGACTGAGAAGTCTGTAACACCTGAGTATCACTTGGTAGATGCAGCATTCAGAGCCCGGTGATGGACAACCAGTCTTCCAACAAAAAAAAAATCCAAATTTATTTTTCTTCATCAAAGTGATTATTGATTGGCTTAAGGCAAAGCCGGTGACTAACCATATGGGGACGTCCCTTATACGATTGGATTAGTATTTGCATCTAACTGCACTCCGTCTCTATCTTGAGGATCAATAGAAGATGACAAAGAATGATTAGCCTTGCAGCTTCATTGTATGTTGTAATTCTTCAGCCATACAGCAAAAAAAAAATGAGAAACTGATCAGGAGATTTAGAAAAATTACTATTATCTCTAAAAAATGCCTTTCCATTGTTTCCTAAACTGAGGGAATATTTAGCAGTAATCAGCAACACAGAAATATCAAACGTAGGTTCTTATTCAGTTCAGCTTTCTGTTCCAGAAGATGCCTCTGCTACCTAGAAGATGCAAAATCTTAAATGCTTTGGCTGTAACTTTGCCTGTAAAAATTGTCAGAGAATTAGATCAAAGTAATTTCTTTCTTAAAGAATGGAGATGCATGGATTTCACTCAAAACCACAAATTCATGAAGACATTATAAAGTTTTCTCTATATTCTTTCAATATAGAGAAAACTTTATTCTGCTTTGAGAATTTAGCACAGGGCTTTTCTTTTCTGCTTTGAGATGAACGTGGAAAAATAGATTTTAGTATAAAAGAACCCCCTACCTTCTAATACTAGAGATGGCTTGGGTTACTAATCCTTACTTCTAGGAGCAGATGCTGATTGTCCTATTAATCAAAGCAAATCATTAGGCATTAATTACACTTAGTAACAGAATAATTGCTTGGTTTACCTAAACTGAGGTAGGAATGTTTTTTTCTTTCTGAGTAGGATAAGCTTATTTAAATTACGTCACGTGCACACCCACAAAATGTAAAGGAAGGAGATCAAAATCTGTTTTGTTTTGCACATGTATGAGGTGAGCTGATCTTGAAAACAATGTCAATGGGTTGGTGTACAGAGTCTAAGAAATAATCAGTCTCAGAGATGTTCTCACAGAAGGGAAGATTGTTGTGATATAGGAGGAAATAGTCAGTACATCTTGTACCTTAATTGGTGGAAGTGCTGGCAACCAGGGGGTTTCTTCTGCTTCCCCTGGTTGAGGTTTGAGTGCTTCCACTGGTGCATAGGAAGATGGGTTGGTCAAATATCCCTCCAGTGTGAGTGGAATACCTTCTCTGATCAAATAAAGCAGTAAATAAAGACACAGAGGTATGATCTAACAGCACATTGTCATCCTTAATCTATTCTATATGTAAGAGTTTGTTCAACTTTGTTTGATGAGATGGACGTGTACAGTCCACCTGGATTTTCAGGGAGAGAGGGGACCCTTATTGTCTGTCTGGTGCTAGAAAGGCAGGCTGATGTGACCAGGGTCATGCCCACGGTACCCACAGCAGTTCCAAATACACGGGAGAGGTGACAGTCGTGCTCGGGAAGGGTAGGGCTCCAGCATGAATATACGCCTTTGGTTAAACATCCAATTGGACAGTGGTGGTTTTTCCTGCCAATAGTTTTAGAAAGGTGGTGTCTTTCCCTGGGAAAGAAAGGCTATGTCCCTGGTGAATAAACACGTCAAAACATTTTCTCAACCAAAGCTCAGAATCACTTTCACCAGGTTTCCGCCTGAAGTTCTCGGAGCAAAAAGCTCAGCACAGCTTTGCTGTATTTAATACCAATAGCCTGTCCTATGAGTGTTTCTGATGTTTCAGGTATGGAAAAGCATATCTTTCCAGTAGTGTAACAAGACACGAGTCTTTTTTCATTCTCATTCAAAAAAAAAAAAAAAAGAAAAGAAAAAGATGAAGTAGAGAAGTGATTTTTTTTTTTTGCACCATGCCAGGAGATGCACCTAGCACTTCTCTTGCCTTTGTGAAGACCCTTTCAGGCTTTTTTTAAACAACTGGCATTCAGATAAAAAGTAGAATCCATTCTCAGAAACACATCCTAGGCATGGCAACCCAGTACCGGCAATAAGAAGCGTTTGTTGTCACAAGTAAGTTAGAAATGTCCTACACTGACAGGAATCCGCATTTCCCCAGCCAAGAACAGCTGTCCCTCTGCCACCTCTGCAGCAAATACTCAGCCATGGTCAGAGGACACCGTTCCTCTTCTGGAGAGCGAACGGGAGCAGCACCCAGAGCAGACAGCTCAGAGCGAGCTTCGTGCTGGCCTAAGGGTACACAGACTTCTGACAAATTTCTGTTCTGGTAAGAAATCTAAATGTTTCTCACAATGCTTTGCAAGAAAAGCTGATCAGCAAGACATGAATAGAGTCCACATCAGCTGGAATATTGTGTTTTCCATCAACACTGAAAGGTTTACCAGATCTGGCCAGAGTTACAGAACTTAGTTTTCAGATTGTCATTTCAGCTTTTATATTTTATACACTGTAAAAAAAAAATCAGGTTTTTAAGCACTTGAAATAAAATGTTTCAACTGACCCCAGACATCCATAAACCATTTTCCTCACGAACAACTACTCCTCTCCTCCAACACAGAAGAAAGGTAATATTTCACAATCAAAACCTGTCATAAAACCTTCCACCTCCTGCACAGCTTTAATCACAGACTTCGGTGGCAGCAGTGGAGTCAGTGCCCTGGGCACTCCCCTCCAGTGCTACAGCCCCAGACTTTTTCACCTTGGAGCAAGTTTGAACAATTCTTGTAGACAGCACTGCAGCACGGCAGATTCATCATGGGGAGAGATGTTTTCAGACAAGACCCTGAAAAGAAATATGCAGAGGCATTTACAAAACCTCCCCCTGGTGCTAGACACAGGAATCAACTTTGCAAATTACAAGTTTAGCCTTTAAGAAGGAGTGGGAGAAGCTGCCGATGTACAAGAAGAGGGAACAGGAATGGAAAGAGGCAAAGTCAACGAGACAGGCTGGACGCATCAGTGGAGAAGCGGGATGGTAACGTATGGGTCTGTTTTCACTGGGAATCCTGGGATGAGTCATGCTTATGTATTACTAAGATCATAATTCAGCTTTATCAGAATCATAACTGCACATTCAGAGCCTAAAACCTTTCTGTAAGAGGCACCCAGCTCACCCCCAGGGAGAGATGAATCATGCCCTGTTCGATTTGCAGTCTAAACAACCAAAAGATGTACCATCACAACTGAAGCGAAGTCAAATTAACTGAGTTAGCTTTTCCCTCCCACCGTGTAGTGTCATTAAAGACACTACCTCTTCTTACAGACCTTGTGGTACATAAAAATAATAATGATGATGACAAAGCCATTATTAGCATGTTAATTTTTACCCATCGAGAACAGAGATACAGGGAGATTAGTGACTCACCCAGTGACAGATCCGGCTCTCCAGAGGCTTTCTGAAACAAATAAATTTGGAGCTTGGCCAATGACCTTAATAATATAGGACTGGCTCCAGAAATTGTGACACTGCATTTATCGTTGCTCTAATTAGAAATTTATTTAATGGCACTAATACGCAAGGATGTTAGTGGCCTTATATTCATTCAGCCACTTATTTAGACTGCACTAGTACCACAGCTTCCTACATCCATGTGTTTTGGGAAGTAAGAGCCTGACAACTGTGCAGAACAGGGACAGCGCTGCTGTTTGCTGGTGTGCACATGCCTGTGCTTGCACATACTCACTTTATGGAGAAAATGTTCTTGCTGATCATGAACAGCCAGGTCTGCCAGCCATAGGAGTCTGTGAGTGGTACTTACACCATGCTGTAAGTATTGGAGAGAGGAACAAAGCTGAAAAGCAACACGCGCTTTGTCCTTGCTCTACTTTCCAAGGCTCTGAGAAGGTGTCAGGAATGTAACCAGACCCAGTTAACACTTGGCATCTTATTAAACAAACTCACCCTTGAAACAAATTTAGCATATGATAAATATTGCCCACTTTTGGATAACTCTGTCAACAAACTCATTTGTTGGAATCAGCTGGTACCACTAGCCATCACAAGGAGATGGAGGTGCTGTTCCAGCAGCTCAGATGCAGAAATTCATTTCAGCAGAGCCTGTCAGGCTGGAGCAGCACCTAGATTAAGTGCCGCCCACTTCACAAACGAAGAGCGACTGCTCTGGGATGCCCAGGTCGACACTGCAGAACGATGAGGTACGTTGTAAGCAAACACCAAACGAAAAGATACATTATGCCATGGTCAAACTGGGCCGGTGCGGCAGCATCGGGTGCCAGGGCTGGCACTTCATACAGCAGGGGGTTTAGGTAAGCCGAAACACACAGAGGCGTAGACATTGCTGCATCAGGATTCCCAGCTTTGCCACTGTCCATCTCAGCAATGGTTTTACTAGCTATGTCTTTACTTCAGCGTCTCCTCAGATCACTGCCCGTCTAAGTTGATGTAATCGGCCATTGAGGTCTAACAATAAGCTATAAAAGCGGTAGGAAAGCTGAAGTTCCTGCCCAGCAGTAGCTGGCCATGTCCTCAGAGTAGTGCTCAGCGCTCGCTGGAGCCAACACACAGCAGGGAGGAGACGCTGAGGAGGTAAAGCATTTGGGTCAGAGAAAAGTGACTCAGCTGGAATTAACAGGGCCCATTTTGGGATCTGTTTTCCCACCCAGTGTTCCTTTTCCACGCTCCATGATCCTGTTCTTTTTCTGATATCCTGCTTCTTGCTTATTCCTGTTTTCCTGCTTATCCTCCCCTGCTTCAACCT
>VZTV01133482.1:0-11177 GCA_013400875.1 Anhinga rufa
ATGTAGGCATGATGGAACAAAACCCCCTAATTTGATAAGGAAACTTGTAGCAGCTGTAAAGGAAGATATGATTACTTAGAAAATGCTTCCTTAAAAATAAAAAAACAACCCACCATCTTGCAAACAGGTGGAGGGAGCATGCTGCCTGGTAACTGAGGACTTGAGAAAAACTTTTCAAAATATCATTTTGGCAGTGGGTCACTGTTCTTAGACATCCCTCATGGGGCTGACTTTATAGCTTATGTGGAATAGCAGACTATTAACGCTGCGTAGTTTCAGCCTTTGAAACACATCACTGCACTGAGAACAAAACACTATAATTTACATTGTCAGTACTTTTTTCCTGTTAAAATATCAAGTTGTATGTTCCTTCTGTTGAAAAGGCCTGGTCCAGTTGACAAGCTCAGTTACAATCTGAATGACTGTTTCTCCAAAGCTTTTGTCTGTTCAGCTCTTCCGCCTGCAAGCTTTTCTGTAACAAAGCTGACTTTCTTCCAGTCTGCTCTTAAACACTCTTGCTCTGTGGTAATATTACTGTACTTTTATTGTGCCTCGCTTTTCTTTCTGCTTTCAGTCATTTCAAAACGCAGAGTTTCAAATTTCTGTTGTGCCTCTTGCCTAGCTGTCCCCTGTTCCAGCGGATTCAGCACCTTTGCTAAAAGAAATAAAACTACCTGGATGTATTGCATGCTTTGCAATTTCTTTTACTTCTAGAAGTAAAATAATGCTAAAAAGAATCTGCAAACACTCATCTGTCCCATGGCCAATTTATTTTTTTTTAACAAAACACATCTGTGTGTCTACCAACACCATTAGTGCTCTTCCCATGGGGTTCTGTAGGGTTGCACCTGAGGGCAAAGGCTGCCCTCCTTGAGGGGCAGGGAACTAGCTAGCCCAGCATGAAAATTTATTGTTGGCACCTGTTTCTCTCCTCTTACTTCAGTTGTTTGGTGTATTTTATGGAGGAACGGGGCTAAGCTCCAGACATTCAGCTCAAGTTTTTGTGTAGTTAATATAATGAACTAAGGCAATGTCTGTGTTACACCCTTGAATGTCATGTGTAAGAACTTGGTCCTCTGTTCAGATAAACTTTGCTGAGGGCCTGGAGCAAAACCAAAGGAGATCTGAACCTGCATATGCCGGGTTACTATGGTTTAAGAGCTGGACTGTGCCCTCTGTCTTGGAAACACTCGTCTGTCTGTTGCAGAGCCCAAGCACCTGAGGACTGGTGGCCACAATCTCTAGGTAGTGTTCAAGTAGTGTAACCTGCTCTGAGGGAATTGATGAGTCTAAATGCCCTCCTGGAGGGTTGAGATCTAATGACTAGCAGCTTGAAAGACCCATGAGAAGGGTTGCTATACCTGGCCTTGTAATCCTGATGATTGATCTAGCAGAAAATTAGTTTTAATATGTATATTTAAGAAGTAGGACTTCTTCAAGCTAGTCCTAGATGCAAATATTATTTTGAAAATGTAGCTTTGAGACTTAACAGAAATGATTCTTTGTGTTCGCTTATCTGGAAATGTTATTTCCCTTCCTGCCTCCATTAACTACTTTCATATGTTTGTAATTGGAAAGTGTCTTAGGTATGAATTCCTCTTTTTTAGTTACAAAAATACCTTATATTTTGGTGCAACATAATTTGTATTGCATATATTGTATATATTTAATTGTTGCTATAGATTGCTGTCAGTCCTGAGGATCTTTCTATAGTGGACGTGGTTCCTGTCTGCAAGGTTAGTAAAATTAGAAGGGTGAAATTTTCATCTTTTATAGAACTAGAATTTTATCTGGAGGCAAGCACAATACAGTTTACATTTCCCTCCACCTGTATAGATCACAACTTACTCCTCTTGTAACTGATTTCAGTCTTTCGTAATATAATATGGAAAAAAAAGGACATGTAGTGATAGAGCTTTTTATTTGCACAGGTTTGACCAGACACTAAGCAGCAAACAAGTGAATGAAATTAATGGAATGATGACATGCCTTCGTCCCAAGCTTCTTCCCTTAAAGCCAAAAATGTTTTGTCTTTTCATATACATGGGTGATTTTATGTTACGAACAAATGAGCAAGCTGTGTCTAGAAAAGAGACTTTGGGAGCAGCTTTGGGCAAGCCCTTCATCTTTTTGTCTCTTTCTTTCCATCACTATTTAAGTTGTTGCCTCAAACTTGGGGACATTTATCTATGAAGCATTTCACAAATGTTGAAAGGTCATAGAGAAGTGTTGTGTATCAGGCCCTTCTGCATTATGTGAGGCTGCACCCACTGCTCATTTACTGTAGTCACTATTTGAAATGAGCGGTAGTTATAAACTTTTTTATCCTCTTCAAGTAAATTGGCTTTTTGCAGAATCTGACAGGAGAATGTGCTGTATTCTCCTACAGTCATGTTTTAGACATCTCAGTATGGAGGGCATGGCAGTATGAACTCAGAAAGCAGCTGTTCTGCCCTTGCCATGCAGATTATTCAAGCAGAAATTTAAGTCAGCAGTTTGGCTTTTCTGACTTTTATAGCATATTGTCATTCACATTTTTATAGGAAGCATCCCTATGCGAAGAAAAGCTTAGGTATGCCAACCTTGTTATAATGCTCTGGGGACCTACTGAAATCCACTTCATATTTGTAAAGTTAAAGCAAAGCGTGCTTCATTGAGAAGTTTTTTTTCCTCATGGTACCTTCTGTTCGTAGTTCTTTAGTTTAAAGTGTTTACAAGGAAGATGGCTTTGATACCTTCTTGAAAATTAGTTTGGCATTATTACTATCAATGCATTTTAAAATAAAATGAGGAACTGAGACATCAGTCAAGGAAAGTAGTGGTCTTGTTTTGGATGGAGCAAACAACTGGACCGCATTAGCGATTAATCTGATAGCTTCTCCCTCCCCCAACTTCTCTCTGGTACAGAGAAAAATTTCTCTGAATGGAACTTGACAGTGTTTGTAAGCAACATCTAAGGGAAACAAACAAGCAAAGCCTCTCCTGAAACAAAAAAAAACTCTGATGCCCCAAAAGCATACCCCCCCCAAACAATTCTATCAACATTTGTTTCAATTTCAGTCCTTTTATAAATAAAGCTTTCTGTATATGCTTTCTGTTCTTGCTGTAATAGCTGTGATTTGCTTGCGTTTAAGATCTTGAAGGCTTGTGAGCAGACAAAAGGGAATGTATGCTTTTGATGTCTCAGATTTGAAAGTAAATCCTTGGGAAGAGAATTTGTGTCTTGAAGTGTAAAGAGAGTTATCTTTGGAGAAAGGATGGCGTTCTTCATCATGGAAAATTTTTCCTGAGGCCCTCTCCTTCAGCTTCTCTTTTAAATATGGAAAATTCCTATATTTTAATAGTGGCCAGGAGCTGATCTCACATTTCACGAGGACATTATTGAATGGCCTTATTGGAACATTGCTTCCTGGACACTATTATTAGTGTAGTAGCTGAGAGAGATATGAGCAGCTGCCGAGTTTTGTTCTGAGTGCCTGGATGGGTGGGTTGGGGTGGCATTCCCAGAGTGACAAGCAGAGGCACTGGGGATGCCGGGAAGGATTTTTGCTTGGAAAACAGTTGACATTAGCTCAGTGGTTTGTGCTTCTGTCTTTTCTCTCTCTGTCTCCCTTCTGAGAGATCTAACTAGCATGACTTTTAAAATAATTCTTGCCATAGCCTGCCAGAGATTGCTGCCTCCCTCACCTTGTTTGATGTCTTTAGCTGCCTGTTCTGGTAAAAATTTATGGAGCGAACTTAGGTGAATGTTCTAGTTCGGATATTAAGGAAGAGCAGAAAAGGTCTAATAGCATGGGGTTTAGCACATGGTAGCATGGAGACATGCTCAAGGTTCCTAAGAGAGTTTGGGATAGAGCTACTGGGACAGAATAAAGGCTGAATCAAGTCCTGTCTGAAGCACGTACCTCTGATCCATTCATAGGCTTTAAAAAAAGTTATGGTTTAGATTGTTAAAATAATTTTTCCTTTGCTTCTGTGCATCTGCTGTTAACTCTTTCCTATTCAGTAGTAATTTATTGAGTAGGTGTAATTTACTTAAAGAGCAAGAACAGAATGAATGCTGTCTGGTGATGGCATTGCCACAAGCCACTGATGTTACAGAGGAGGGGCTTCTCTGCTGGCAAGTTAATGACAAAACTTTTTATTCTTCTTTTTCTTTCCGCAGAGCAACCTGCCATCTCCTAGTTGCATCCCTCCCTTACAAAACCCCCAGTGTTGCCAATATCACTTGAATTTTTACTCACAGGAGAGCAATGAGGGGGGAAAATCCAGGGCTTTTGTAGCCCTAAAAAATAGTGGATGGAATACATTGATGTCAGTAATTAGTAATGTTGGGGAAAGACAGCACATCAGTTCTCTTAGGAGGGGTGTGGTGGGGTTTCTTGTTTGCTTGTTTTTTGAAGTTACTTGCTTATTTGCAGTTGCTGTGCTTCCACAGGGGGACCCGTTGTAATGTTCTCTACCGCAGTTTTCTTCAGCCTTTTCAGCTGAAGGATTCTCTAACCTTTTCTAGGAAAAAAAAAAATCCATAGTATTTTGTACAACTTTGTAATATTGCTGTGATAGCATTCTTGAGTGAATTTGAGCATTTTTTTCCTTTTCCCCTATGTTTTTTGTTTGCTTAATCCTGTTGGGTTTAGTTTCTGGCAGTCTTTTCACAAATTGCTTTTTGATGCTTTATGGACTATTGCTCCTTTCTGGATCAAAGCCCACAGTAACGTTTTAGTGAGAATTCCTTGGTGTCAGCAAATGGTTTAATTAATTTTTGTTTGTTTTCTTAAGTTATGATGATGTTTGTCTGTGAGGTGGTTTAATGTTTTTGGAGTGGTTTAGATTTCAGTAAGGTACATGGTTATCGTTGTAAGTGGGTAATGAATGTCATGGGGAGAATTGAGAGTTGTTGCGTTTAAATATGTGTCCTCTGTTGTGTCCAAGTAAAATTAAGTATGTCTATCTGGCAATGCCTAATCCTTCTGCATACTGTTAATGATATGAAATAATTAAGGAATTTCCATTCTATGTGAATTTCTGATTTACCCTGTAATCATGCACTGAACAGCTTAGTGTGGTGAGGATTCTTGATAGCAAGAAGTTCCTTATTTAGAGTTGCCACTAGAACCACCCAGTAGAAGGAGCTATGTGCAGGGCATGTCATCAGGGAAATGAAAGGTGAGCTTGCTTACTTCTGATCAGCCCAGTCACAACCCATTTTAAATTCGTGGTAATGATTTCCGGTGTTCTATTTGTAGCATTGTTTTTTCTGTCATGTAAAGTATGTACAATTTAAAATGCATAAATACAAGAGTAGTCTTAAAAATAAACAAACCTCTTAACCTACATAGCACTTAGAAAGAAATCCAAAGTGCATAAAGCATTTTAGATGCTTTCAACATCCTGCAAAGTAGGTTGGGCTGCTAGTTCTGTTTACAGATGGGTGAAGCCAGAGAGACCAAGTGATTAGATAAGATTGCACATCAAGTCTTTACTAGAGTTAGTAATTAGGAGGCCCTGACATTTAACTTTATTATCTGTGCATTAGAATATTCTGTTTTGTAAGGCAGTTTGCAGACGTTGGGATTGTATTGTGGGATTGCAGAGTTGGGATTGTATTGTGAACTGTTTGACAGTCTCAGACTACCTGTTCAGTTCCCTAAGCAGTGGTCAGAACTGTTTTGGCGTGGGTGCTTGCAGATATGAAGATGATGTGTCAGATTTTAAATGCTCGGTTTTAGCATGTAGTAATGTTAAATGTTCCAGTGAGTCGGTGACTGCATCTGTTTGATTCTGTATACTTTCTGGAATATGGAGGACATGGGACTGCTTACTGTGGTGCCCTGTTACAGTCAGGAACGTGTAGGCTTCTGCTGGCTGGAAATGTACCCCAAATCCAGCAGTCAGTTCTAGAACTACACCTAGTCAGGCAATAATCTACAGACGCTGCACTAGTCTTAGTACAGTGGCTTTGACTTATCTAAACCTTGCGTTGTACGTAGTGGTCCTCTTGGGCTGAAGGTGCAGGTGGCTGTCCCACCCTGTGCACATGCTAACCCTGCTGCTGGCGCTGGCGGTGGACCCCTGACTTCGTCCTGCCTCTCTGCTCCTACTTCCTTCTGTCTGCCTCAGGCACAGGCATAGCCAGCTGCACCCTTCCAAGCTCACTGCCGGTTTTGGCTCGCTTTTTTCCTTCTCCAGGGACCTTACCAACTTAGTCGCTGTCCTAACAGAGGGTTACTACTGAGACCAGTCCTAAATTTAGCACTAAATTGTTCCTTCTGGACCCATCCTTACTCCTAATTTGGTGACTGCAGCCTTTAGTAGATAGAAACCAAGAAAGGAAATTTTCCTTGCTCGTGCTAATATCTCTCATCATTTGGCAAGCCCTCGCTGAACCCAGCAATGAGTATTCCTGCTGGCTGCCTACCCAGCCCTAAAAGCAAATGACTGAATTTTTGGATCCTTCTCTTTCTGTGTCTTGACAGTGGTAACTAATAACAAATAAAAACTACCTGAAAACCCTGCAAGTGTATCCTAACTCAAGTCTTGACCTAACACAAAACAGATGGGTCCCACTGAACTGAAATCTAAATCTTACTTGCTTAGTTCCAGTGTTTTACATTGATTAATTATGGACAAATGTCTTAGAGTATCATGAATCTTTGGAAACCAGGAGTGAAGATTATAAATTGTATGTAAAACCAATGGCTTTTTTTACACCAATGGGAAAGACGATAAAATGAGAACCGGAAGCGAGTTGGGGTTTTTCACGGGCAACAGTGAGCAAGCCAGCTTAATTGCAAGTTGCCAGTAGTCACAAAGTTTCAGTTTTTAAGTTAATATGGTATTAGTAATATCACTTGCCTTATAAAGCACTTTCTTAATTTCTGTTACTAATAAGGAGAACAGAAGGGTTGTGCTCCGAGTTGACCTCAGACCAAGAATGCCAGAGGAGTGTTTATGCAGAGGTTCCCATTTGTAGATGCCTGCTTTGGGATTTGGTCTCTGAGTTGAGACAGATAGCTGGGGAAGATTCCACCCCTCTCCTTTGCTAACCTTATATGAGAAAGAAAACATCTGAGCGCTTGTCCTTTCCTTTTGTATCCGTATAGCCAATTGTATGTCAATGATTTGCCTCATCTGTCTTGTTTCCACTTTGTTCAAAGTTTTAAATAGAGAAGGAATAGATTATAATTCTCTCTCTTTTACTGGCAGAAATTAATTTCTGTGGGGAAAACTGTTCAGTTACCAATTTTAAGTAGGAAATCACCATCTATTTTCTGCCCTCAGTTTTATGTAGTCTATGGAACTGTGAACACTGTTCAAAGCTTACCTTACTACATTTGTCCAAAGTTCCCAGGCAGGTCTTTGTTATGTTTTACCTTGTTTTGGTATAGGTTGCTGTGATGTAGAAATAGGAGGGGTCGGTTTGTCATACACAGGCTTGTTTTAAATTTGCTTCGGTTATTGCTAATTCTGTACTCTAAAGATGAGATCTAATCACTTGTTTTGAAAGAGTGGGCTGTGGAGAAGAGCCATAATGTTGTGCTGTGGGGTTTGGCCACAGGAACAGAGAAGTCTTCACAAAGGAGTGAATCTGACCTTCGTACTATTTTTCTTTACAGGTTTCTTTCCCTTCAGACTTCTGTCTCTTTTTGATGCCCTAGTGCATCTCTTCTTTCTCTTGCATTACCCCAGATTTATATGGTACTTTTGCGAGCATTCTTGTGGTCCGTAACATGTATTAGTACAAGTTTCACTTTAGCTTTAAATGTGCCTCTAGAGAGGTAAAGATGAAGAAATTTTTGAGATGTTTTGAAATATTTGAGGTGTACCGAGGGCCTATGTTTACCTAGACACACATTTGTATTCCTAGTCTGTACATGCTAGGTACAAACTGTGATGGTAGAAGGTAGAAAAACCCTGCTGGAGCTTCCAGAGGAAACTTTGCAGCAGTGTGCCTGGAGTTAGATGTAATATCTTGCCATCAGTGCAAACTCCCAAGTCCCCGGTTGATACCAGAGCCAGAGCCTGTCTACAAGATACTTTGTCCTGTGCTGAAGGTTTCTGTGCAAGGTGGCAGGTGCTGAAACTCCTCCTTCTCGACCTTTTTTCCATCGCCATCCCCCTCCTCGGCTTTTGGGACTTCTGTCTGTCGTTTAGTGACATAGATCTTGGGGGTGATGGTAGTTTGTATGCTTAAATGGCTTTCATGCTATATACATTTGACTTTTAATGTTTCCATGTTATTGTTATGTCACCTGTCATTAGCACAAATTGTTGTGCTGTTAGGCCCCGGATGTAGGGGTGTCTTGCACAACCTGTACGTGACTAATGATTGCAGAGCTGTGCTTCCCCATGTCTGCTCTTGCATGTCCTCACAGAACATTTGCTTCCCCTGCCTCTTCTCCTGGAAGATGTAGCTGTCATTTCTATTTAAACAATTATTTGTATAATCTCTCCTTTCTGTGCACTGAAGCAAAGGAGTTGAATTATAGATTATAGCAGAACTTTTATTATAAGGTCTCTGGGGAAAGTGGATTTTGTGCTTTCCTGTCTTGCATGTATGAGCCTGCAGCATGAATCCAGTATAGTGGACTGCTGCTTAGTCAGATGTGCCAGCGTGCTTCCCCTTGAATAATTTTCCTGGTACTTTTAAGTTAGACGCTTATGTTTGAAACATCAATTTGGATGGGTATTTCTGCCTGGAAACCATGGTAATATGAGTAATGTTCATATTGTGATTCTATGAGTTCCTGCTGGTATTCGTATATGCACTTATGTGTTGTATCCTGCTATCTGTACCCCTCATCCATGGCAGGAAACAAGAGGAAGAAAAATTTACTAGCCAGAAAAACCTGTAATTCAGTCCATATACCTTCTCTGATATACTGTCCTTTCCTAGACAGGGTTATTATTTGAATTGCAGGATTTAAAGTTGAGGGCATAATAGCCTGAAGCACTCTTTGTCAAACTAACAGAGAAACCTTCATAATTGGTACAGTTAAAACCAGTATCATTTCTGTAGCGGTCATCATGTAGATAGAGACCCTCGTACATTTTATTGTAAACATGACAGGCAGTATTTCTTACACATCATGGCTCGCTGAATTCCTGATGGTACTCTTAGAGGCTTGCTAGCCAGCAATTATTTATGTAAAGTAATTTATGGAGAAAAACTGTCAGCGAAACTACAAGCCTCAGCTGAGCTGGGTGAGATTTGTTATACACTGTGGCCTCCACTAGGACTTTGGCAAGTGCGCTTTTTTTGAATAATGAGAAAGACATTGTCAAGCTCTCCCTGGTAATTAGGTCTGACATAGCTAATACCTGAAATGCAGGCAGGATAGTCATGTGGCCAAATCGTGGCTTGTCAGCAGTGAATGTGTTTGTATTGAGTTGCCTGTGTTGGTTTTGGGAAGGAAGCATTGCATAAAGAACATCTCAAAGTTTTGTAGATACCTTGTCCATTCTGTGCTGAATAAAATATTACAGTTCTATGCCAAATGGTTATTTATATATTTGATTAGAGTAGAAGAGTGTTCCTTGTTTGATAAGAAGAGATGTTGTCAAATACTGCAAACAGGTTGATTTTGACTGTCTGATTGTCACAGGAAGTGCCTGTGCTGCCAGTCCTCTCTAGCGCTGGGGGAATTCAGGCACAGCAACATCTAACCATGTATCTTTTTTATGTACTATTGACTTCCAGTGGTTCCCCTATTTTTTTTTAATGGATTATAATGTTGGATTAAGTAACACTGTCATGCAGTGTATTAGGCGCTGCTGTTGCTTTCTTTAATGGCAAGGGAAGCAATTTAGAAAAAGAAAGCAACTAAAGCATAAATGTACAGAAATGTCCCTGGGCGTGATAGCCGAAACTGCAGATTACATGACCAAGGTCATGTAACTGTCCCATTAACTAAAAGAATCCTCTAGCAACCTGAGATTGTGCATTGTACATTCCTTCTGCAGAAACAACGCCAGTAGAAGAGATGTTGGCTTTTAAGTTTAGGAAAAAGCACAAAGAATTATTTTCTGTTCCCTTATTGCCTTGCTGTGTTCTGTGCATCAAAATTTTCTCATTTGTAATATGAAATGAATATATTTAGCTTGCTAATAAATGAGAGAGAGCTGCTTTAAAGCGATTCAGATAGTAATTATTCATACTGTAAGCAAATTCTTAAGAGAGACGCTGGGAAGATATGTACATGATGCAATCTGGAGTAAACAGTCTCTTCTTTCCTTTAAAAGAGCTTTGCATGGGTGTGTTTTTTTTGCTTTCTAGCTTTAAGACTTTCTTAATTTTAATTTCCCACTAACAGAGGAAAAGTCTTTGTGCGTTACAGTGGCAAAAAGGCTGAATAGATATAGTCAGAAACAGTTGTGCTTGCTTTCAAGCCATTTGCTCAATTGTTTTCATGATTCTTCCTTCACTTTTTAATTTGGTTGGCCGTGGATTCTTTTCTAGCTCAAAAAGAAGTTTACAAATCAAGGAAAGAAGGGATTGGAACAGTCTTTGGCATTTTTCTGAATTACACATTCCTGCAGGAGTCACATAAGTTGAGCAAAACAACTTTGCCTATTAATGTTTTGCTTGGAGCCACAGAATGGATTATGAAATCCCTGCAGTCTAATGACAGTTCAAATATAGAAAACACAAATAAGAAAAAAATGTTGTGAGCTTGTGACTTGCATTATATGTAGTTTCCTTTTTTCCTTTGGTATTCCCAGTTTTCTCAAACTCTTTCAAGCCTTGGACACAGAGAACTTGAATGCCTGTGACTGAAATCCCTTTGAAAGCACAAAGAATGCTGAAGGAAAGCTAGGTTTGCAGCTGTCTAAAGCAACTTCCAGCTGATAACCTGGCGCTCTCACACTCTATTCTTTATTATACAGATCTGGCTGCTAGATTGCTTCAGTGCAGTGCTGTGCTGTGCTACGAGCAGCCAGAGGTTCCTTTGGTCCAGCTGGTAGAAAGTTAGTTAGTTGACCTTCACTGAAGAAGTGTTAATTCTGGTTTATTGAGTCATCAACCCCATTGCTGTTTCAAATAAATAGAAGATAAATTGGAACAAATGTTTGCATCTTATTCCATTTGGTCTGTTTGGCTGCATCACAGCATATTATTTAAGTTGCATCACAGTAATTGGTAGTGTTTTGGGTGGGTTTTTTTATTCCCGCCC
>VZTV01133488.1:0-12124 GCA_013400875.1 Anhinga rufa
AAAAAAAGGAGAAAAAAAATCACCACCTCCAGCCAGCATCTGAGGTACCCCAGCAACCATTTCTCTTCCCGCAGACTTTTGCGGTTTTGATTATTTCTTTTCCCTGCAATGCACCCATTAGGAGCTGCACACAGGTACCTCCATACCACCAGTACAATGTATACCATCGCAGCTCCTCACCCCGCTAACCACTTGCAGTGCCTTCATCTAAGCATTGGGCTGTCATGGGAACAGGCCGTAAGGAAGAAGAAATATTTATCTGCTCCAGCCTGCTGCTGACAGACTCGTGTGCATCCCCATCACGCCATGGAGATCTCACAGAGACTTTTTTTTCCTACCATGCCTCCCAGGAGGGCCAGGTCCTCAGCAGATGCAAGCCAGAAGAGCTCATTGTCTCTGCTGGAGCCTGGGGACTTGGTCCCCTGCCAGCTGCAGTGAGAGGGTGCATTATTACAAGCACATACACACTTCTGTCCAATTTCACAGGGTTTCCTTGCCTGTCCGCCTGTAACAGCCTCATCTTCTTAATCATGCCCCAGCACAAGCTCATGATGTCCAGGAACAGTTCAGGCCTTGACAGCCCAAGCTTATCTGGCAAGGGGGAGAAACAGCAAATGAGAAAAGTAAAAAGAGGTGGGGGGAGCAGGCAGGATACCTGCATCTCACTCCAACAGCTGCTTACAGAAAAGCTGACCAAGACTGGGCAAGCACATCAGCTGCTTTCCAGAACCAATCCTCCTGCTCCTCCTTTCAGCGCATGCTCACCACGAAGAACATGACCTGTGATTATTGCAGAAAGGTCAAGAAGAGAAGAAGTGCAGGAAGCCTCCTTTGCATGCGTTGTGATCTTGGCCCAAAGGGGCTCCAAAAATGCTCAAGTCACTGGTTTCCGAAGCAGTGCAGGACCTTACTATCCCATGTGCAGGACTACAGGAACAGAGACACACGCCACTGTCCTGGACTCTCGGGCCGCATCATTCCAGAGTGGTGGAGCACAAACTGGCATCCACCCCCATAACCTGCATCTTCTGAAAACAAACGAACCAACCCCAACCTGGTGGCAAGCATCCTGGCAGCGTCCCACGGGACCTAGCTACGCTCTGTGCGTGGCAAGACCCAGACCAGCAAAAGAGACTGAGAACCACAGCACTGCAGAGAATGAAGTCGCTTGCAACTATTTTTTGCCTTTCAGGAGAACCTTGCCCTTCTGCAGCCTCAGTCATGAGCAGCGCCAGAATACACCAGCCACTCCCTCTGTCCCAGGATTCCCCATGGGGAAACAGGGTAGACAATGAAGCAGAATTGCTATCAGTACCTAGTTCGTAACTTGATTGGAGCAAGGTTCAAGCACGGGTTGCTAAAGTTTATTTCTGCCTCCCAGTCTGTGTCATATCACACTGATTCATTCTATAGATCCTTTCCTATGGACAGCATAGAGCATAGGAAATATCCAGGGCTAGCTGTTTAGTAAACCTGCACTGAAAGCTTCCTTCCATCTACTGCGCCTGCTGCTAATTCCCTTCACAGCTCTGCTCATTAATAAAAATACAACACAATAAAAGACAACCGCACACATATACACCTTGCCCAAATTCCCTCCATACTGGCTGATCCTGAGTCACCACCAGCGATTAACTGTTGCCATGCACTGAGGACACGGTTATTAAATTAATAGGGGCTGCTTAACCTGGCTACAAATATACATGAGTTCTTTGTGCCTTAGTGAGCTAATAAGGCATGTGCTAATTACATTAATTCAACCAAGCCCAGCATACCCTGAGGGCAAAGGGAGAGAAGGGCGCAGCAAACCCAGGCTCTTTCATAATAGCTGTGCGAGAGCGGAAAGTACTTGCCTTGACACGGCTTTCAGAGGAGAAGCATAGGAGCACTGCAGCTTGCGCCCTACAGCTCACTCAACCCCGCTGCCTGGTTAACATGCAAAAAGCCTTGCTTGTTCACCCAGCCCTCAGAGCAACAAGACATGGGATCCCCTCTCCGAAGGGCCAGCCAGCTTGTCCCTTCCTACCGCTGTGGCCCAGAGCACACCGCAAGCCTCGGGATGACACCCTGCTGCTTTTGGACCGTGAGCCTGGGACCCCGTGGGCAGCCCCTTTCCTGCAGGGACCGCTTGGCACCCGCAGCCTCCAGCCACAGAGCAGCACCGGGGGCTGCAAGTCACCCTGCCACGCAGCGCTCCTCACGCAAACCCGTCTCCTCCACATCCCAGCAGTCAGCCAGGGCCAGCTCAGCTGGACAGGCAGCGTGTGGAAGCTGTACTCACGCTGCAGCGTGAGCTCGACCAAGTTAGGCAATCCCAGCCAGCTCCCTAAACCTATCTGGCAATGGGGGCAGGCAGGCAGGACAGCGTTGACCTCCCGTGTCAAAATAGGAACAGAGACTTCAGAAACAGGAAGGGGAAGGGACAGGCTGTGGCAGGAAGAAGCAAAAGGAAAACAAGACAGACAGATGCACAATCCCAGCAAGGTTCAGATTTGCTCGGAGAGGAGCATCCCGTCTCCCAGCCCAAGGGTAACCAGATCCCTCACCTCTGCCATCCCTGGAGAGGAATCAGGAATCCTCAGCATCAGCCGTGCTCACACCAAGGGTGCCTGCTAGGCACTGCCACCACCTCCTGGCATGCAAGGGAAGGAGGAACAGGAGAGGAAGTCGTATTTCTTTGCATCTCAAAGGACACATGCTCACCAAGCGCCTTCTGAAGCATGCCCCTGTTCCTGCGAACACTAAGGGACCGTCCCAGAGCAAAGCAAACGCGTGGGGTTTTTTCCCCCCTCCGTTCCCATTTCCTCCTACACCTTGTGCATCTGGCCATCCCCAGAGGCCTGAAAAGCAACCACCTTTCTCTGGCAGCAAGGACTATGCCATGTGAATTGCAGGGTGTTTTAAAGACACGACGCTGACTTTCACCCTCAAAGAGAGGATCTACAATCCAGCACCAGGTGAGAATCAGGACTGCGGAAGCATAGTACAACACAGTTTGTCCTGCACAAAGAGGCACTGGTACAGGCTCAACGCAGTCTTGACAGTGGATCAGCAGAGAAGATGCAAATGTTTTCATGAAGGAAAGCACACTAGGGATTTTTAGCCCCTGAAAAGCACATCTCTCTCAAGCCATGTGATTCTCTTTCCCAGCAGAAGCTGTGGTTACTCAGCCACTAGTCCAGCATAACTTCAGGCTACTGCCAAAAAGGAGGGAGCTCTTCCTTCCCCCAGCAACTAGAGGAACTAATTTCGGACCAGGCCTATTTGCAGGTTAATGCGTAACTGTGACCACACAAATGCTTGTGCTGGCACAAAAAGAGAGCGTCGGGAGTGAGAAGCGGGGCTGCCCCTCCCAGCAGCAGCCTGCAGCCTGACCACTGTGGGAACTGGGGGAAAAAAAAACAAACAAAAACAACAAAAAAAACCAACAAACCAATAATAAACAACAATAGAATAGAAGAAGAATGCCTCCAGGAAGCCTGCGAGATAACGACTTCTGGGCCCTGAACAAAATGCTTTAAAGACCTAGAAATCCAGAGCCCTGCGGGGCTATAAATCAACTGATAGCTGTCACTTGGAGTCCAGAAGAGGGACTGCAGGAGCCTGGCTGGAACAGCAACGTATCCAGCAAACCCCACATCCTGTCCCTGTAGCAAAGTCACAGCATCCCAAGAGAGAGCCAGCCACCAACGAGGGTGACAGCGCTAAAATGAATCAGGACCCCAGGGTCTGAAAGGACGTAAACCCTCCTGTGTCACCCTCTGGAGCCAGGAGCTGGGCTCCCCCTAAGGCAAGGTGACAGAGAAGCATCGAGCCGGAGCCACCATGCAAGCATGCAAACACCGGTGCACAGGCTGCAAGCTCACCTTCTTGCTAGAGCCAAGGCTGGTCTCTTGTACAAAAGGTACCTGAAATACAGACACGGAGAGTAGACAGGATAACAAAAGGACATCTCCCAGCCTCCCAAATGCTTTGCAACAGCAGGCAGAGACCTTTGCAAGGAAGATAGCTTATCTCATTACTTCGCACCGCTGAAGGCAGAATTTGACTAATGCTCCCAGTACACTAGAAGAAATGCCAGTTAAATGTCATGTTAATCAATATTCCTTGCCTCTCAGCCACAGGAATGGTGTCACAGGACACTGCTGCTGTCAGTCCCTTTGCTGTGGGGGCACATGAACATACCTGCTCTGCTCCTGCATCACAGCCCACATTTCTCTCCTCCCACCTCAGCTGTTTGCTTACGCCAAAGCTGTTCAGACAACAGCAAAATGATTCCCTGCTAAACACACGTCAGTGGCCCCACACAGGTCATGTTGCTCCTAAAGAGGTTAGCAGCTCCTCCAGGGAAACTCGTACGTGCTCTGTGACAGCGGGGGAATTATCAAGGGGACTGCAACCACTACCTGACATCTTGGGAGTCCGTGGCATAACACATCCACCAGCTCCCTGCTCACCCAGGGTGCTGCTGCTCACCCAGAGTGCTATGAATCAGCAGGCTGCAAGGCCGGCAAGGCATTCCCAGCAGAGAGACAACATATTCGGAAGGTTACAGGCAAATGAAAACACATGCAGTCCAGCTCACCTAGACAGAGCAGAAGGAGGTGGGTAACACAAGAAAGCAAAAAGAGTGAGAGGAGAAAAGTGCAATAAATCAAACTTGGAGAGTCATTCTCTGGGCATTAAATGTCTTACCTAGCTACTCTGCATGCACAGTACAATGCTGCTGCCTGCCAGATGTATCCGCAAGAATGTACCTGACACATTAAGCATCCTCAGTAAAGCAATTAATCTTGCATTGCTTAAGAATTAGACCTGTTTTCAGAGAGTTTCAAAAAAAAAAAAAAAAAAGAAAAAAATCACCCCTGAAGCACACCTCACAGCCCTGCTCTAACTACCAACCAACACTGTCTCGCCAAAGAGTGCGTGTATGGCAAGAGCAGCAAATAGCATAAGACACAACGAATTGCTGTGCCAGCGAGCAGCGTAACAGGCGCGATGCATTGGGAGACTAACAGTGGTTTGACAATGCGGGAACCAAACACACTGTTCTGCTCCAGAGATCCTTGGACGAGGACTTCTGGGCTCCAGTGCACGATCCCCATCGGAGCCAGCTGTGGCTACTGACATGGGAACCTGCCTGCCCCATGGCAGAGCCCACACAAGAGGTGACGCTGCACTCTGCTGCTGCCACGGTTGGTGTCAGGACCCCAGGTCTGGTACCAGCTGGGGAAACCATGCTCTCCTTCCCCTGCAACAGCAGCAACCTCATCAGGGGAGAGGGAGACAGGAGGTTGGCCACAGCAGCCAGCTCTGCCAGAGTTCATCAGAGTCCCTGACCGTGACATGTAAACCCGCTCCCATCCCACGTCCTCTCAGGCTACCAGCAAGTTTGTCAGCTCACGTATATGCACAGGTATCTCAAAGCAGAACATGCCCTCTGCCACAGCCGATATGTTTGCTTCCAGCTCCAGAACACCTTAATTTGCAGTGCTACAGATCCAGGGAACTGCACCAGTGTGAGAGACACACTGCAGCCTTCCTGCAATCTCACCCGCATGCCAAGCAACATCTCACAAGCCGCACAGCAGCTCTGCAGCCCCTCTCCCACGAGCTGACCCCACGCCTCTGCAAACTGGCCACAGCTGACCTCCACCGGCACAGCCGAACCTCACCGCGGGGGAAGCAGGAGCTCACTCCACACCAGAGACCTTGCACAGCCACGCAGACTGAGTCAGCAGTGGGCAGAAGCCTCCCGAGCACGTAGAGGCTGCGGGAGCAGCCTGCTCAGCCTCCTCAGCAGCGTGCTGGCAGGCAGCACGCCGCACGGCGCACTCGGGCACGCGCCCACACACAGCTCAGCAGCGGCCTGGCATTTCTTCCCCCCTTTCCAAAGCCAAACTCAGACCATCTGCTGAAGTATTTCTGCAAATCATCCCTCTTTCAGGAAGGGCCGGGGGCTGAGTTTAGTTGTTTATATAGCGTCTGGCATTTCTGTAGCACTTATCACTTCAGTATCCAAGCTACTTCCATCAAGCTCTCCATTAGTTTTGAAGAACCAGAGTGGGGCACCAATGAACCCTCATTTTAAGTTTCTGCAAAAAAAGAAAAAAGGACATCAAAAAGACAACAGCTGCTCAGGTCATGCACACATTTAGCTGCTAAGAAAGTGAGGGGGACAGTTCAGGGGAAGGGGGTCAGGCCAACACAATGTGTTTTATGTCCTTTAAAAGAACTACTACCCTTAGAAAATAGCCTTCATAAACAATTGCTGCTCCCAAAGGATGAGATGAACCAACAAGTGCTCCTGTTGTCTTACAGAGAAGAGCTCAGCTTATGCAGGGCACGGAAAAGGAAGCTACCCCCATCCTTGAGAAAGGCAACCCAAAATGAAAAAGGAAAATGAAGCACCCAGAAGGAGAGACCATTTACTACATCGGATGCTATTGCATACAAGTGGCAAAACCCTGGAAGTGCTGCTGACGCTACTTGACTGTAGGGGACAGGGTCAGAGCTGGACATTTCAGTGCTTACCCAAGGTCGTGCTCTGAATCCGTGGCAAAGGAGAAAGCAGTACCCGAATTTACACTTAGCCCCTAACATATCCTGTCCCTAAAACACGCTTTCTTCTGTCTTCTTTTTTTATAAATCCCTAACTATCACTGAGCAAAAAGTACATCACTGAACAGGGCACCAAACAAGCTCCCAGTCTGCATGTGGCCTTGGAGAAGGTATTGCCATCCCACCCTACCCAGCAGGCACCAAGGAGCTGCCCTTGTCTCTTTTGCCAAGGTGTGCAGGCAGCACACCCGCTAAAGGCAGTAAGGGGTCAGACACCGCAGCGACAAGGACACAGCACTCGGCAGCAACAGAAGTGACAGATGTGCTGGTCCAGACTAAGCGCACCACGTGCTACCACCTCCTTCCATGCGTTTATCTGCACCAAGCCAGTGCTCGCCCTGGCTAGGAGCTTTCACATCACACAGCACAGCCCCTCGCTGGAGCAAAAAGGATCCACTAGAAGCTGCGGTTGGATTCAGAAATGAAGGGTCATGGCTCCTGGACTGGCTTCTGGCTTCATCCAAACTAAGAGCTCACCCACACAGCATCTCTCTCCTACTAAAATGACTTGCTGAAAGTCCCATCTTTGTGCTCTAATTAAAAAAAGAAAAGCACACAACTTCTCTCTTCCCAAAGGCCTCCTCCAAGACTCAGTCACTCAGTGCAGCAGCACCGCTGTCCTGTATAAGAGGGTAAGTTTTCCTTCATCTTCCCTCTCCCCACTTCGTCCACAAAGCTCCTCATAGTTGGGACAGCCTTTAAATCAAGAGCATGAGCCCCAACCATGGAGCCAAACTCCAGGTGGGGCAGGTACAGTCTTTGATGGGCCTTCAGTCATCTCCAGCTGCTCAAATTCACGCCATTCTGGGAAACTCAGCTAGATCAAAACCAGCCTCTCTCCTCCTGGCCTCTGGATAAATGCTGCAGACCCAAGAAAGAAAAAAAAAATCCAGACATTTCTCCTGATAAGCCACACGCCAGCATCAGCACCAAAGAACAGAGCAGGGCACAGGGAGGTTTGACAAGGCATAGCCACCCACCTGCAACAGGACCACCAGAATGAGAACAAGAACCAGTTATGAAAAGGTTTAACAAAATAAAGGTAAGACTGCGTTCCTGTGAGCAGCTCACCACAGGCTGCGTTAAATCAAGATCAACGGAGATCCCACAACTTAAAAAAATGGTATTCCATCACATTTCTCCTGACACAGAACAAGTGTTGGTGCCCAGGTGCCTTTCCCTTCCCCGGGCAAATAACCTCTGTGTGGGCAGCCAACCTAAGAGAGCAAGTATTCACAGCTTTTGTATTTGCAGATGTGTAAGAGGAAACTGCCAGACAGAAATCCAAACCACCCAGAATAACAAGGCCTTTTCATCGGGTTTGTCTGGGGTTTTGCCTGTTTTCTAAAGCTTTTGTACCCCCTGTTACTTTATCTTCTCAACAACTAGAACTACCTGGCAATCAGTACTGCAAGCTTAAAGCAACACCCAGTTTTGCATTGGACAGCTCAATCCACCTCCTCCTTCCTGCTATCTTTACGCTGGAAGGCAAACAACAGAGGACAGGAAAAAATTATTTATCTGTTGTTAGGATTAGCTGGAGCAACACAGCGTTAGCTCTAGCAACCCGCCATGCTGTTGGCTGGATACGGCCAAATGACGGTCCCCACTCTGATCAGGCACAGGCCAGAGGACTCAGCCTTGCAGAAGGAAGGCTTCATCAAATCAGTGTCAGGGAAGCCACAACACACTGTCCTGTTAGACCTCAGGCGCCTCTTCAGCAGGGGAGAAGAGATGCTTGCAGTCACATCCTGCTCTCTCAACGCAGACAGACAAGGCAACCCGCTCCCACAAGGCTAGAGCCCATGCAGCCACTTATGAGAAATGCACAATGAAACACACACAGCGCGTATTATATGTTCAAGAGTAAAAAATAAAATCAATGCACTGGCTCACACAGGCGCATCTGTGGCTCGTTTGCCCTGATAAGTAATTGATAACTCCAACTCTCCTACCTTTCTGGTACTACAGATGTTTGGGTACTTCTGAGAAAGCCCAAATGTGCAGAAGTGAGCATCAAAGCAGACTTTTGCATTTCCTGAGAACACGGTTAAGGATTTAGGTGAACACATACACAGATGTAAAATGTATAATAACCAGTCCTGTGTACCTGCAGTAGCAGAAGGCAGGATGCTGCGACTGGGCAGATCCTTCCCCATCCTGCACTGCTGCTGTTGAAGGAGCAGCACAGGCACTTGTCCTCAGACAGTATTGCAGATTTAAACGGAGGAGCAGAGGCAGCTGGGAGATAAGTGCGTCCGGCTGGAAGCCTAACAGGACCTTAACAAACTTGTAAGTGACAGGCTAAAGAGGCTGTGTGCCCAGGCTCTTCCTGTAGGTTGAGGGCTCCCACACGATGGCCCAACCTCAGCTGGTGCAAACCAAATTTGCTCCATTGCCCCTGCCAGAGCTGCATCAACTTACTCCGGTCAAGGGCCAAGAAGCACAGCTCTGGGACACTGCTGACCTGCTGGTAGCTGTGTAGAAACTTCATTCTGGGGAAAAACAAAAACAAACAAACAAACAAGCAAAAAAAAACCACCCAAAAAAAACAACAGAAGAAAACCCCACTCTGAAAAAGAACAACCAGGAACAAAGCAGGCTTAGGTAAAACGCCTCTCTGTTCTGAAACAGCCTAGAAAAGGGGAAACTGCAGAAACTCCCTTCCTAGGCCATCAGCATCCTACCATAGTGCACATGAACTGCAGCACTCAGGATCACAAGGAAACTCATTTGTCCCAGCCATTCCAAACCCAGTTTGATTACACATCATCTCCCCAGCGCAGGATCTCCTAACAACCAAAGAAAAATATTTTGCATTTTTCCACCCCTTTTCCTTCCACCTTGGGGCCTAGTTCAAAGCTCTTTTATGTCATTCTGGCAGCACAATATGATTTTAGGCAGTGAGAAACAGCCCATTGAGAGATACACCCCACGCAGGGCATCGTGCTGGCACTGGAAAGTTGGCAGTGCAAAACCTTTGCAGTTTCCTGCCCCCAAGTGAGCCCAGGGATCAAGTGACAAAGAAAGAGTCGTGCTGGAACAAGGCAGACGTGCTGCAAGACGGCACCAAGGGACACGAGTCCCTCCATGGCTACGTTCAACGCTGCTAAATATTTCTCCTCACCACACAAGCCTTTCACCTCCCAAATTTCAAGAGGACATACCACCTTCCAGCAGCTACTGCGAATTTGGCAATTGCCCTCCAAGAGCATTTTATTTCCACAGTGGGGTGAAAGAGAATCCAGAGGTTCACCAGCATCTATAAAACAAGAAATTCCCAGCCCAGCAGCAAACCCAAAGCCCGGCCCTTTGGAGGACCGGAGATGGAGACCACGCAGCCCTACACCACACCTAGGCGCTCCTTGTGGAAGGAGAAGGAGCAACTCATCAGACACTCTTCTCACAGCCTCCTGGCTGCAGATTATTCAGATAAAACCCAGAGTGCCAGGGATAATTAGCTATTTTCACATCATTGCACAGTCATCACATACGTTGCAACAAGGGTGCTCCCTAGATCGGGTTTTACCCCTTATGGAAAAGCTGTTCTTAGGGGAATCTGCAAAACTGGGCTGCCGGTCAGGGATGCTGGATCTAGATGTATTTTACTCTAGCTAAACACAGCACGATGTTTTCCCACCTAAAAATGCTGCTGCCCTACTCCAGAAAATCTCTTCCTCCCACTATTTCACAATTCTCAGCATGACAACAGTTACACAAGAACAACCGTATAGGCACATGGAATGCTTACAGCTCCTAAGCGAGACTTCCCCGGTTATAACTCCCTCATCAGAGCCCAGCTCCAAATCCTTACAGCTCCCAGGCTTGGAGGCACACCAAACCCCAGCCACTGCATCTCCGTCCCTTCTCTCCATCACACCCCTGCCCTACTGCAGACCTACAACACAAAATGCAACACAAAAGTGAGCGGGGGTGCTGCTTCCACGTGTATGTGCTGCTCTCACCTTGGCCAGCCAGGTAGATATTTCCCCCTGCCTGGCCCACCAATTTAAATCTTGGCAGGAAAAGGGATGCAAATATCACCGACAGCCTGTCAGGGCATTCTACCTCCTAGTAACTTAATATGGCACACTACCCCTTCTTAAAATGGCAGCAGGAGGATCTTCTAGGGCCCTGGCATCTTAGGAAGACATTAACAAGATTGCTGGGCATCAAACAAGACGGCAGGCTTTCCTTCAGAGCAGCGCCGGGCTCCAATTTACAACACAGATTTGCTCCCTGTTCCAACTCGGCCATCCATCTCTGCCACCGATCGCTATCGCTGTCAAAACATAACGCTCCTTACTACGACGGGCACTCAGCAAACAAACTGAGCCCAAGGGCACAGCACCGGGAGAAAAATTGTACCTGTGTGAATGACAAGCAGTACTATTGCACAGTTAAAAATCCTACAGGCAAGACACTGAAAAGGGTAAATCCCCATTAAATACTGGTGTTTGTTTTCTGGTGGAGAGGTTAGAGTAACTCCTCCTGTTAGACCCCATCTGTACCTTTATTTATAACAGCCTGGAAAGCAAAATACAAGCCGAGGACAGGAAGACAACTGTCATCCAAGTCCCACACGATACATTGTTATCAGCAAAGTACCACTCTAGTTCGATTGCCCTTTGCTTGCCACTGCCAAGAAGCGAGTTCTTGAGAGGCAAAGCCACAGTGACTTGCAGTGATCAAAATCACTGCAGATACAATCCCAACATCAGCAGCCATGCCACCAGAGGTCAGATCCTAACGGCAGCGAGACTCTTGGAGATGAACGTGCTGTGGTAAAAACACCCAGTCTTCAACTGTAAAGACCTAATATCTAAAAGATACTAGGCCAGTTAAATATACCTGGGATCCTGTTCTGACATTTGTTACTCTGACAGCCTGGCAAGGTGTAGAAACTAAAAGCTGAGAAACCCTGTAGGAGAGAGGCCTGGGGCACTGGAAAATCCGATTTCCACGACTGCGTCCTTGCCCAGCAGGAGCCCGGCAGCTCCGCAGGGTGCAGCCAGAGAGGAGGGGATGCTCGGGGTCCAATCCCCAGGGTGACCTTGAGGAAATCCCACAGCCTATCCACGTTTCCACGTTGCAAGTCCACGGGAGGAAGAGCACAGTAACCTTGACCTACCTCAAAGAGGCGCAGATCTGGCTTAGGAAAGCCTGGAAGGAGCTTGGAGGGGCTTAGATGACAGACCCCGGCCTGCGACCAGGTCAGCCAGAGGCCGCAATCCTACAAATCACCCCAGAAATCAGAAGCCCCCGGAAAAACATGCAAATCATTTTCGATATAAAAAGCAGCAGCTCCGGGGCTGAACAGCACACGTGTCGCCCGCAATTTCCCCCGCGCAGGCAAGGGGAGGAAGGGTGATGCTGCCACAGCCCCCAAGGCCCGCAGCACGGGCAATCGCCCCCGGGCCCCTCTCTGACACACGGGTGCGACAGCCCGAATTCGGGCAGAGGGACCCCCAGCCCCTGGTGGGGGGGGAGACGGGGACGGGGG
>VZTV01133518.1:0-10359 GCA_013400875.1 Anhinga rufa
GGACTGACCCTATATATAGTACTAAAACAAAAAAACTCAAACTAGTTTATTCCCACAAAAGGGAATCACTAATTTTACCGAATAAGCACTTCCTTACAGACAGCTGTATGAAATTACTAAAAACTATTGAGGAGTTAACAAATTTTGGAATCTCATTTATAATTCTTGTTGGTGCTAGTAAAAAAAACCAAAATGGGCAGAATTTGATTAATTTAAATATTTCGCTGTCAAGATTGGCGTTGTTGCAATGTACAGAACATGCTACAGATTAATAGCTATATTCAGAAACTCAGCATTTTGAAAGTTTTTTAATGAAGTTTGCCTTCTTTTCCCATAAGACTTCTTTTCCCAGAGATGAATATATCTGGCTCTCATTCTGGTGTCTTATTCTTTTTTTAGCTTCCTGAAATGACTCATATTCAGACACAGCGACCCTGGTTGATGTTTCTCCTACAGAACCTTGGATTACTATTAGGCTGGCTTTGTCTCTTACTTTTGGCTATATATGAACAGAAAATTAAAATATAAGTTTTGGGCTGGAAATCTTGCAGTACCACTTACGACAATGGCTAGCATTATTCACTATTTTGTCATGTCTGCTATAGTGATATGCAAATTAAGATGCTGGGATTTTTATATCTGAACTATTACTATTATGATTAACTATTTCACTTTATTAACTTATTGTTCAGATTTTGTAATGTTTTTGTGAACATGAATGTTTAGAATTATGTTTTGTTTGTTACTGAGTTTACCAGATCGCATGCTCAAACTCACAGGAGCTTTTGATTAGTTTTTATTGAGACTGTTCTAGTTGAATGGTCTAAGTGATCTCTGCCAGTCTGATTGAAGAAAAGAATAAAACACTTTTATATGCCATAATTAAAGTGGACAAACCATAGCTGAATAATATGAAGCAGAAAAGTTTGTTGCCTCTTAGTACAAAGAATAAATGTATTTCTGTAAAACTAGAAAGTATAGCAAAACTAAACTGTTAAATGGCATACAGCAATCATTATAATATCTGCATTATCTACTTTGTCAACATAAAGTTCCTTGGTGGTCATATCTTACTGGTCCACTGTGGCAGGTAAAAGAAGACTAGTGTGAATGTTGAAGTTTATGATCTAGAGATCTAAGAATGTCCTTTTCTGACTGTAATATAGTTTCTCACATGTGTGATAGAATCTGTGACAGTCAAGCATTGGACTATAGTAACTGTCAGAGTAAACGCCTTCTGCATTATCCCACCTCTGATGGTCGCTCATAGCAAATGCTTATGAATGATTATACAAAATGTGTTTAAATTATTTTTCCCTGATACCCCTTCCAGGCTTCTCAAGTCAAGGGATTCCTTGAGCCAGATGTTGCTTCTGAACCATCACATTTAATAAACACCAATAGTGCCTTCCAGTGAGCAATTAGCTTATTCATACAAATGTGATGTGCATTATGGAAAGAGCTTTTTCAGTTGTCTAAAGTGCATGTAGTTGTGCTCTCTTAGGGCCTCACTGCAACTCCTTCTGTCCTGAATGATTTTTTGTATAATTAGTCCTCGATTTCAAGGGAATTCCGCATAAGTTAAAGATGACTCATTTAATTTAGTATTTCAGAATCAAGCCTGAAACAAATATACAAATTATGCCCTGATTCTGAGGTGCTGAGCAACTTCCAAGAGGTACTGAGCAACACTGAACTGTGTGATTTCTGCTACTTACACTCTAGCAATTTTTGGTGTAAGACTCCCCCCTATCTAATTTATATTTTGTATGAGAATTGAGATGCATTCTTTCTCCCTCCTCTGATGAACTGTGGAAACAGAGAGCAAGATACAGAACAAACATATATTCTTTATGCAGCAAGTGGATATTTTCCTTGTCTTAACGCACGCTTGAAATATGGCTACATTATGACATGATACCACTGTCTCACAATGTGTCCTGTGTTTTTTTGACAGCTCCTAGTGAAGGTACAATTATTCTCATATTACAGAGGGGAACAGAGTCTGCTCTCCTAGAGCACTGTCAGTTCTCAGAGGCTTCATGGGCACTATATACCTTATCACCAACATTTAAAGTGAAAATAATTCTGAATTTCATTGTTTATAATAGCCCAGATTCACGAGCTTGTGGACCCCTAGTTATCCACAGACAACCCTTGGGAAAAATACTTAACGATCATCTTAAAGGTAGATATGCACTCATTTTCTGCACCTGTTAGTTATGAGAATCTGTAGCAAATACCCCAATGTGCATCTAAATGTACATCTAGGCATTTACATACTTCAAAAACCTTGTCCCAAACAATTTATCCAAGGTCACACAGGAAGCCTCTATCTGGCTAGGGAAATGAACTAAGCTGTTTTAAGTCCCAAAGTAAAATCCTAGCTTGTTTTATTTAGGTGTGCAAATATTATGACTGCTTTTTCTGTTGATTTAACTTTGAAAGATGAGCTGAGAAACAGTAACCGATGCTTCTCTTTTCTTTTTCCTGAAAAAGTTCACATTTTTCAGGAGTTTGTGCTTGCTCTTAGTAAGGTAAGATTTTTATTTTTTTTTAAAAAATGGTTTCCCAGTATTTCATCTGTTTGTATTGGCACTGACTCGCTCCATGACCTTCAGCTGTGACAGTCAATTCAAGCAATAGCAGGACAGGACACCACTGGATGTAAGCAAAATCTATTCTTGTATCAGATGGTGCAAATGAATATTGGAAACATTTGTTATTTCAAAGAGCAGAGCTACCATAGTTTGAATGTTTATGTATGCATAATGTTCACTACCACAGAAAACAAGATTACCAATATATTAATGTTTTGGCAATGTTATTGTATTCTGAAATATTGTTCTATTATTTATTAATGTGTCTGAAAGAGGACAAGTAATTTCTGGCACTGTGTACTTTAAAGTTGCATATGAGCATAAGTTCACATCCTGACATGATACGTGAACATATTGCATCCGCATCTGTTCAGAAAAGGCTATCTTTTGGCTATATATATTTGTCAGGTTTCTTGATCACATTTAACAACCAAGTATATTTATACTTCTTCCACCGCAGGCACAGAGATGTTGATCAGAATCCCAGATAGTCCTTATTTCTGCCACAGAGCTTGGACGCTTTTGTGATATTTTTCAGCAAGTGAGCAGTTCAGTCACCATTTTGCCCTGAAGACCTGAAGACTCATTAGCATATGGAAGATTGAATTTCTATGGCACCTGTGAGAGAACATATCTCCCTACTTAAAGTAGGTGCCTTTGCTGTAATTCTCTTTACATTAGTATCTTGGAGAAGATACTGGAGGTGGAGTATTACTACATGTAAAACAAGACTAGACTGTATATTAGGAACAATGCATCCTGGAAACTCTTCCTATAGGTCACTGAATTAGAAAACTAAATCACTATAAACCCAAAGAGTTCCACCTGCAGGATTCATCTGTTTTCTCAATGTTCTCTGAAAAGCCCAAGACAAAAGGATAGAAGAATGTGATTTTGCATCCTTACAGAAGAGAAGGTGTTGCACAAGTATTCTTGTTATGCATTCTCTTTTTATTTGTTTTAAATTCTGTAGAGTTTATTCATACATATTTCAAACAGGGCTCTATTTAAAGCCAGGTATTTCTTTCTGTTTCTCCAAACTTAACAGACAGAGAGCATAATATGCCAATGTTTTCATTGAGTCAAATCCCGAGTAAGGACTGCAGAACTTCATCACTTGCAGCCCTTAAATCATGACTGGGTATCTCTAAGAGGTATGCAATTACTCAAACAGATGTTATGTGCTTGATGGAGAGATTACTTGGAGAGGTTTTTCAGCCTGTCAGGCAGTTCTGACTAGATAATCATAATGTTCTTTTGAAACTCTAAAATATACGAATATATAGATACATGATTTTTTTTCTGGAAGAAACTGGTTAGTATTTCTCTTATCTATTCTTAGTTTTCAGGCACTCTCAAGATGAAAAAAAAAAAAGATATCTTGCTTTCCTACACAGAAAATGAGAGAGAAAATGAAAGGTTGAAAGAATTTGTTTGCTACAATATTTTTTCCTGGAAGTTAAATGGCAGAGAGCCTCATAAAAAATACTTCCAATTCCAAACTACCAGGTCTCCTAAGCATAAGAAAGCTGACCTTGCACCTCTCTGTTCTGTATATGTTACACATTACCCAGTGACTCCTAAGATAAATAGTACCTTCTCTGCAGCCAGCTATGCTAATGCCCTTAGAAGTTTCTGGAGCTCATCTGCATGTTTTAAATACTGTCATCTATTTCTTCACTGTACTTTATGCTTTCTTCAGAGACAGAAATGTCTTTTTAATATAAGAAAACATGGTTAGTTTTGATATGTATATTTGTATTGCTTTTCTCTCACCTTGCTATTGTATTTGAGAAAGCATTGCAACAATTTTTAACCTGCAACTGGAAACCAAAAACAGGTTTATATCAAAGTAATGATTAGGGCTGATAATTTTATAATAAGGTCATACTTTATCCATGTTGTTAGCTTTTCTTGCTTTACTGTAACCTTTTGTCAAGTTTTCCTCTCGTCTTAAAAATAAGCTGCCTTTTATTGTGAGTGTAGCCTTAGGAATGTGACTACAGAAAATATGAACAGTAGTTTCACAGCGGCTTTTTGTTTTGATTAAAGTCCTGCAATTTATTTTACTTGACCCACCTTCATTCCCTTCTGCCCAGAAGAACAAAAAATCCACACACAGAGCTGTTGCTGTCATCACTTAGGAGAATGTAGGAAGTGCCTTCTTCCTTTTATGTCTCTGATAACAGGACAGAGCACAATGGGAGACCCGGCATAGACGTCTGGTTGCATTGAAGTCACTGCCAAGCTCCCATCGGCGGCAGTGCAGAGCAACATCCTGGTGCAGGGGGTGCAGGAATCGCAGAGGGCTGGTGCCGCTTCCTTTGGCAGAGATGACAGGAGACAGAGCAGGCAGGGGGACTCCAGAGAGGCACACTTCAGTGCAGCACTTCAACAGTGGTAGCAGAAGGATCAAAGGTTTTATAGCTGTCTCGGTATCATCCTGCAGGAGCTCACTTCAGGGCAAATTCTCAGACAGTTCACCTTGTCTTGGCTTTGGACGAGAAGGATAGCATGAAAGCAATCTGGCTGATAACCCTGTGAGTGCGTGCTCCCACAGCGCAATCCACAGGACGCCAGCAGTCAGGGTGACCCAAGAGAATCCCACTTCTTTGCAGAGGAACCTCCCCTGATACTCTCAAAAATAAAGGACAAGGCCTGTAGTCACGTCCAGGGTGGTCCACTTCTACATTACAGCCACAGGGCACCCAAACAGAGTGCGACATGGCAGCCCCTCCTCCCCAGAGTCTCGGCTCTGACACGGCCAGAGAGCATTAAATGCAGGATTACCTGGCAACCTAAATCTGCCTGACAACCATTTACATATTGGCCCAAGATAATGCTGACCTGCAGGGATGGATGGCCCAGGCTCCTTTAGCTGTGCTTCTTTTTGACAGCTAACTTCAGGAGCAAGAGCCAGGCTAGACACCTCCCAGCATGAGGCGAGCTGTAGAGTGGGCAAGTTGCTCGTATGCCTCACGCAGCCGCTCACTTCCACCACACTCCACAGCCAGCCAAACCACCTTGAGCACCAAGAGGTGAGATCTGAGAAGTTTGGCCTCGACTTCCCTTTTAGCTGCGCAGCCTCCCTGAGTACTTCCAGCCCAGGCTAGCCACACCCCCTCACAGGGGTAGGGAATGATCACCCCCAGTCTCCTCTCTGCAGAGCTGCCCTGAGTTGCAGACCATCCTGGCATAAGGAGGACAGAACCCTGCAAGCTCACCCCTACTGAGTTCACTCCCAACACTGACTGACCACTAATCCAGCGCTATAGACGTGTCTATATGTGACAATATTTTGTGCCACTGCATCTGGCTGGCTGGGGAACCCTCCCTCATCCTTTTCCCAGGGGCCAGCAGAAACTAACTTGACCTATCCTAGACAGATGTCAAGACATATGCATAGGGGAATAAACTAGTCAATTATTATGACACATTCCAGTCTTAATTTAAGACCACGCCAAATTCTGCTGTCTCTCCATGGACTCATACTTCAGGAAAGGCACTGGAACAATGTTTGCACTGGTCTGTTGGGTAGCTGCCCAGGCTGTCCTTCACAGGGTATGTGATGGGTGAGCAGCAGCTATATCTCAGGCCTGACAATTGTTTCCAAGTATCCCAGGTGTCCCTGTCATTGCATACCAGATACGGCATCCACCAGCACACCACCTCACACAAAAACTCTTCTTGATTTTCTGGCAAGGACTTTCTAGCATTTATCCTGCCAGCTGCTTGTCTGCACTATGCAAATATCATAACCCATATGGTATGGGCTCTTATCTGTTCCCCTCCACTAGCCATATTGATGGTTTTGGAGCAATGTGTTGCAACTGTTTGTGACCTCTGATGTTCAGAAAGGACAACAAAGCATTGGAAATTTCACCGAGAACCACACAGAAGAAGATACTGTTACCTACGCTATGGTACTTGCAATTTGGCTCTTCTTATTTGAGAGACACTGCTATGAGTACTGAACACAAAAACAAGTAAGTCATTCTTTTGTATTCCATGCTGAAGTGTGTTGATGTGGTCTTGGGTGGTTTTATCACTAGCAACTGGTAGTGTGTCCTAATTTCAGGACTTTGAAGGCCATCTTCATATTCCTGTGCAAAGGTTTAGTATGAGCTCCAGAGCAGGAGTACACCTACTCTTGGTACAAGAGTACACTTACTCTTGGGCTGCCATCCCAATCCAGAAGTGGGTGGGTATTTCACTTAGTATACAAACAAATGTCACCTATATACATGGTTCAGCAGCTCAGCAGCAAGTAGCTGTAATTATCAGCAAGTTTAGAAATGTATAAGTGGACAATATACATCTGGTGGTTTAGTATGCCCAGGACAGCATAGCAGCATTCTGAGAACATGACTCCCACAACTGAGCTATAGTCATGAATGCAATTCTTTTCCCAGGTACTATCCACTATCCCGTGAGTGTTAGAATCATTCTGTCATACTCCAGGACTTCACTGATGATAATTTTTTTGTGTATTTTGCACAAGGCATCAGAGGAAAAGATGCAATGGAGAATAAGGCCTCTTCTGTAATTTGGTAAAGGAATGAATACAAGTGGCAATGCACTCTAAATTGCAGAGTGATTCATCAAGCTGCACAAATGCAAGGCATCTCCCTTTTCACTTCGAGACAAACAGGGTAAAACAGACATATATCAAGAAAGCCAGAACAAGGAAGTGTCCAGGAGAAAGCTCTAGTAGATGACTGTGTAAATGCCAAAACATACAACAAATATGTAAAGAATATTACCCCCTCCTCATTGCAGTTCATTCTCATTGGTAAACACAAAACCCACACAATTCTCTGCAAATGTTACTGGAAAATATCGTGTCTAAGAAGTCGAGCTTTAACACTGGAAATAGTTTAAATATTACAAAACAGATGACTTTTAATAACTCTTAAACTCGAGACATGCATTGAAAATATGATCCATATGTTCATAGCTGTATATTTTGGAAAATACGTATTCATAGTTGATGAAATCAGTATAATTTCATGTGCAGGATTTCAATTCCATCTCAAGCAATGAGAAGGAAAAAAGCTTATGAGAGCATAGTCCATTTTCTATCATTTCCTACTACCATAAAACCTACTTTTTAATTTGGCTTTTTGTACTTGCAATTAGCAAGAATATGCCATTTGTCTAGACAACAGAGTAGCTGACTGTCTGGCATAGCGTTTCTGGCATTATTCAGGTGGACTAGGAAAGCACATGACTATTTGTTGTAAATTCTTTTCTAGCATTTAATATTTTAATATGCCATCAAAATTCTTAGGTTGGATTGCACTTAATTAACCCTCCATTCTCAGCCTTGATTCTTCTTCATGGAGCTGTGTTTTTTAGAAGTAATTATAACATACTTCATTTGAGTGAAGTGGGGTTTTTTGTTTCCTTCCCTTCCACTCATTTCATTTCTCCCTCCAATATAATTTCTGCTACGTGTTAAGTTTCAGTACTGGAGGAGAAAAACTAATTTGTGAGAACTTTTTCCAGACATTTCATAGTTATAGTGTATGTTGGATCATGGGCCAGAGGGACCTCAGAAATAATGGTCTGAATTCTAAGGAAGCATAACTACAGCAAGAACAGTTCCTAGCCACATTTTGTTGGTATCAGAAAGCATACTCCAGCTTTAAAGGAAGAAAAAACCCAAAGCAACAAAAGATTTAAATGGCACAGTGCAAATACCAACACTGGTATTCACCAGTGAGTTTATGCCAGACTGCAGGTGATCAGATCTCCTGCACTTCTTCAGTCACTCTTTTTTAAAGTTGTTGCTTCCAGCTGAGACTTATTAGCTGACACTGGGCATGTGCTTAATCTTTTGCAAATTCTCAGTAAAACAATTGCTAACCACTTTCACTTTTACAACCTACTAGAATTATGTACAAAGACATAGAAAAACAGTTTCTAATAATCGATATTTCTTTGATTTAGGCATTATAAACTGAAAATTCCTGATGACCTGAAGCAGATACTAATGAACTTGCAATATGTTCTTGCAGTTTACAGTTACCTTATGAATGTAAACCATAGCCTTAACAAGAGCCACGTTTGATACTCTTGTATCTGTGCTATGTAAGAGATATTTCATATCTGTCCCTCTTCCTGCAGAATTCACAACACAAAACATATCCCAGATTCAAGACAGTAAGAACAAACCTTCAGGTCCCTAGCTTTTTCAAGAATTACTTCTTGGTATGTTCAAAATGACTATATGAATAGTAAAAAGGCCCTTTCCTCTCTCTTGCACTTATGTCTTACTTAGTTCACAAATGGCCACCTTCAACAAAGAACTGTCAGGCTTGTTCCACGGCGAAGTTGGTGGTTCACGTGGTAATGAACAGATAGTCTTGGCAGAACAGACATTCGTGCTCACCATATTCATGTTTACAAAATAGCATCAGATGTCAGATTCAGACTTTCCTCTCTAATGCTCTTAAAATCAGCAAGACTTACCTTGTAGCAGGTAAATGCATAAACCACTTCTGAATTCTCAGGTTAGTTTTATACTGGTGAAACTTTACTAAAAGCAGTAATTTCTGCTTTACACTATTTTAACAAGAGAAAACACAGGCTTTTGCATTCTTTGTAACAAAAAACCCAAGTCTGCACAGTGCCTCTGTTGCTGAGATCTACATGATAAGGAGATCATCTGAAATATAGCCGACAACCAGCACTCTTTCTCAAGTACTGAAAGTTCCTAGGCAGTATGTTTGATGAAAAACACATTGCGTGTTCATTTATCCCCTATGTCTATTTAAAAACTGCGATATAAACATCTCTTCTACAAACATACTCAACAAACTTATATCTGGTTTACATCCTTCAGTCACCACAGTGACATTTCATTAGCTAATCCATTGTGGAACTGAATTCTAACAAAACAGAAGCAAATTCAATTTGTTAGGTTTAACCTGATCATGTAATACCCTTCCAGTAAGTCTACCACTACAGTTCTGGCTGCCTTATGTTATTGTTTTCTGGTGACAGATAGGCTGCTGCAAATACTTCTACCATAATTAATCTGCTCCAAGGGAAAAAAAAAGAGTTGAAAGTAAACTTCTAAATGACATGGTACTGCACCTTACAGTGTAAATGGGTCCTTGTGAATTTTAGCTCTATGAAGATAAGACAAATAAGACAGAACAAACTCCACGCAGTGACAGGGAAGAAGCAATGTTGGATATCTCTGTGACTGCTAGATAGTAATCATCAGTGACAGCATAACAGTTTTGGCACTAGGTTGCTTCTCTTTAGCTCTTCCTGTTGGGTACACACTCATCTACTGTTTTCACTCTAATTATACAGTGTTTCATATTACCTACTTAAATAGGAAAATAATTGATCAAGCTGTCTCAGGGAAAATCTAATGAAGAAGAGAGTTCCTTCCCAAATGAGATTTTTCCATGCCTCGCCTATCACATTATCCCATCAGTTGAGCTCTGCAGAAAGGTAAGAAAATGGAAAGGTCAACGGAAACTTCAAAACCCAGAGATTTCCCAACAGTTTTAAGCAGCATCAGTGGGTGCTTCAAGTAACCCCTTAGGGCTTGGTAAGTTTGTCAGTTTGTCTATCAGTAGTTAGATACAACAAAAGACACTTCCTTAGGTGCATGGTCTTATCTCTGCACTAGACTTTGGAAGAGAGCACAAGGACAGTAGAAGAGAATAGAATTGTCACTGAAAAGCCCCAAATACCCTGTACAGAAGCCAGCCATTTCTTGGGATGGCTAATGCAAAAG
>VZTV01133529.1:0-10124 GCA_013400875.1 Anhinga rufa
CTGCCCTTCTCTGGACCAGAAGAGACGGTGCTCCAGCACAGTGCTTTCACAGAGACTGGATTCTGCCTCTCTCATAAGCACCAAATGATCTAGAAAAGATGGTTTACCTATATTTGGTAACAAAATGAAAAATATTTGCAAGACAGTGATCTTTTAAAAAAACAAGCTTAGCCTCTTTCCCCCCAAAAGAGGTTCTGAATTCATTGTTCTTTCTGTGTTGTGGTTCCTGTTTGCTAACAGGCCTTTTGTCTCTTTGCAATCAATTATGGGCAATTTTATGTAAAAACACTCAGGACATTTCCATGGACATAATTCATTAACCAAACACAAATCCTGCTTTGGTGTGTGAGCTGGCTCCTCAGACACTGCAGGCCAGGAAGGAGAAGACGACACTAAACAAAACAAAAGCTGCCACTCTTTTTAGACCAAGTTCATAATCCACAGCCCATTTTCTCTCCCTTATTCCCACCGAGGCCCTGCAATGGAAGACAATTGGGCAGAAAATCTGGAAAGTCAGGAAGCAGCACTGGAATAAAACTGCATCACTCGCACACTGTGCAGGGGAATTAGCTCAGCAGTCAGACCAAGCCAGGAGGCTGGAGATCCAAATGAGCACAGCCATTCCTGGGACACAAGCTCCAGCTCTTGAAGCGAGGAGACGAACAGCCAGCCTCACCATCCAGAGAAGCGAGGAGGGTTTTACTCTCTCACTGTCAGGTAAGAGGTGTGCTGTCCGTCGACTGCAGTCACGCTCTGGGGGTGTTAAAGAATTGTGATTTAGGTCAGAACAGACTAAAGACACAGTAATTCCTAGGCAGGAATGGGATCCATGTGAAGGAGTCCGGGTATTTACTAGCTCTGTGAAACAGGAATTAATAACGCAAAGAACAGTGCAAAGTAACAGAAAAGCGGTTCTCTCTGTGTCCCCTTCCCGCCCCCGGAGCAGCGGCTGTCAGCCGTGGGGAGGAGCAGGGTGTTGTGTGGGGTTCGGTCCCCGAGCATGGTCCCAGCAGTCCCTGGAGGGCCCCATGCCCCGTGTCCCCGCCGCAGGGCTGCGCCATCCCCCCTCGGGCTGGGACGGGCCAGAGCATCCTCCGGATTGCTGCATCTTTGCTGGCTGGTGCGTCACCCTCAGCTAAACAGGCATGATTCCAACAGCCAGCCTGGAGCCTCTGACATTAGCATGACTGCCCAAACGACGTCACCTCTGCAGGCCAGGACACGAACTTATTCTCATAGCAGTCAAGACAGAAGACAACTTCTGAAGGGGTCAGGCAACCTTGTGCTTACTGAACTGTTACAAGGACAAGGTTGAAGTAAGGACTTAGCATGAGATTTTCCTGTAGAGCATTCAAATGCAAGGAGCAAGGTGCTAAGAAATAAACGTTTTCAGCAGCCCATTGTTCATTGCCTGTATTTTGGATAAGCCTCATAAAATGTCAAGCTTCTAGCACTTTGGGAACAATGCCATTTCCATTTGCAATGGCTTTTGGTTAGCACTTGTGCACAGAACAGAGTACTTTTTTTTTTTCAGATTACTAGTTTACTTGCCTAAAAAAAATTAAGTTTGTTAATTTGGGCTGAATTCTGGTTTTGTTTTGTTAGTGCTAAGACAGGGATTATTTTCCTGAAATTTCAAAATATTTAATGTAGCCATTACCTTATACAAATATTTTTATCAAAAAATGTTATCTTAGGTTGAAATTCTGAACTTCTCATTCAGAACATGACGTGAAATAATTTTGGCGCTTTTTTTTAATTAATAAGTGAATTATATTGATTTCCCGTTCCTTGTTAACCATCTTTTCCCTACCTGCGACTTTTGGTTCATCTTCTAAATGAAAACTGTAATTATTTGCAGAGTTCTCATTGTCACTGAAAGGACAGCTCTGCATCCATGCCTGACAAAGGCACCCATACTGAAGAGTATTAACTCCAGGCACCTCATCCCCCTCTCAGTGGTGATTTACATCACTTCGGCTAAGCTTCACCTTCTGAAATGTCTTCCTCGGCTCCAGAGCATCCTGGGGAGCCTGGCTTCCCAGCTTGGGAACGGCATCTTCCTTGCAGGGGAAAGGACAGCCTCAGAGGTAAAATGTGAGAAGCCGCGAACTGTTACACGTCGTTAGCCCTGCTCTGTTTCAGTAGCGATAGACTGGTGATACCCATGTCAGGTCTGACAAGCTGGCATTCGCATCAGGTTTCTCCAAGGTCAGCTAATCCTCACTGATGTGCCGACATGCCAGATACCATCCATCGGGTCATAACTAAATCTGATTACACCAGTAACAGTGGGCGCTGCGTCAGAATGAATCGCAGGAATATCGAGACGCGCATGGATGGCTTGCTGATCAGCCCGCGCGGCGGGAACTTTTCGTGCTCTTTCTTTCACTCCTTGGGACCTGCTGGTTCATAAGTAAAACCAGCGTCGGTATATAGCTTCCAAAGACAAGTAAAACAAATCTGATTTCACTCCTAGATGGAAGGGAGGAGATATGGCTGGGAAAAGAGATGGAAAAGAAAGAAAAATAAGGAGCTAGGCAGAAGCCTTAAAAAACAGAAATGGGAATGAGAATACGTTGGTATCAACTGCTGCCTTCCTCTTCTAGAGCTGCTTCTATTCAGTAGATTTTCCTCAAAAGCCAGCACAGCTGAAGCTCGGTAACTGATCTGCAGCCAGTGAGCGCTGACTGTAGCTTAGCAAATAGGATTTACATGAACTAAAAATGAGTTATCAGAGGAAAAGGTACAGCAATTGTGAGAAAACAGTTTAGCTTCTTGAACTCGTCCTTAATATCAGCTTTTGATATCACACTTTGCTAAGCAGAAAAAGATGCTTATCAGAGCGGGAAGGTTTACCATTTAACATCTGGGCTTACAGCTAGTTTTAGCAACATGAGTTTTACATTGAAATTCATCTAGAAATGTTAGCATGCTAGGTACTATGTAAAGAAGTAGCCTAAGCCTTGTGGAGCTCACAATCCAGACAGCCTAAGAGCAGACTACAGAAAACATGTGCAACAGAGAACCGAAGAAATCACGGGGTTTTCCAAAGGGGCACATGGAGCTTTTAATGGAGAATTAAGACATTAATCCTGCTTTTTCAGGACCTGCTTCAGTGCCTTCATTACAATGCCTTTCTGTCTCGAGCCCTCGGACCCCAGAGCGGGGTGGAGGCAAGGACCTCATGCTCAGCACCAATGATTTTTTGAGAGTCGACGACCTGCCTGTGCACAACAGGGCTTGCTTTGCTCCTTGGCACGATCAAAGTAAAGCAGCCTCAGCTGCCATTCTGAAACGCAGACTCGGTTGTAAGCCGCCCAAATGATTTCTCAGAAGTTGAATAAACGAACATAGAATGCAATCAGAACAACTTTGTCATAGCTGTTCTGAGAGAATCCACAGCTGTGAGGAGCTGTTTTCTTCAGGAATTGATGACTAGAGGCAACAGGTATTTATTACAGCAATAGGGGCAGCACCTCCTCTGTCTGCTCTCTCAGCACATGAAGAAAAAGAGAGACTGGAGTAAGATTTTGCTCCTGACAAGAAAGACAGACAGTCTTAATGCAAGCCCAGCGCTGCCCTCATGATGTAGTGGCTGAGATCCTCCTGGAAGAGGAAGCTGTTATGAATAAGAAAACTCTGCAGCAGCCTTCCAACAAGATTTATTCTCTTGATGATAAGCCAAATTAGTTTTGCTATTCTCTTCTTAATCTGATTGACAGGGCAAATCTGTCATCTTTTATCATGACACCTAAATTGGAAGTAAATTAAATCAACAAGCATGAAACTGTGTAACACTTTATCTTGCGCGTAACTGCAGGGCAGGATACACAATGGGGCTGTATGTGTTCCTTCTGGACACTGTAATGCGTGTTTACTGTCAGGCTGTAAATGAAAGAAACCACTGTAATGGCTCCCTTTGCCTCCAAGGTGGAATCTTCTCGCCTGCAGGCTTTTATCTGCAGGCATCCTAACAAGCTGCCTTAAAAATAATTTGATAATTGAAGGTTATAATTTGTGCAACTTAATGTTTGCTTCATTTAATTAAGCATTAGTGTTAATCAAAACAAGTCAATGCCTTCTATCCCAGTTCAAGGACTTGGCACGCAGGAGAAAGCGATTTTCTTCCTACCTATATTCAGATATCTCTGTTATGATATAGAATGTGAATGAGTTGAATTAACTTTTCTGTCAGTGGCCATGAAGAAAGAGATATTATGCGACAGATCAGTAAAATGCTACCCTTCCCTTAACTAAAAAAGTATTGCAGTAAGGTAGGAAACGTGTTATTCTCTGCCCTTCCTGTAGCCTCTACGGCAAACAGAAAGTTATTCCTATTTTGAAAAACACTCAATTTTTAGTGTGTTAAGGATAAAATCTGTAACCTCTAGTCTGGTCTGACACTAAATGAATCCATATTTCCATTTCTATTGATTAAAAGAGATGGAACAGCCACATAGTTAACATTTAGGCAAAAATTCCCCCTGAAATTAAAGATCTGCCTAAGAACCACAGGATATTCTTCCAAAAGGCTGTCTTTTGTTTTCTGGGTTTTGGTTTCTTTTTTAAGTTTTGCAGCAAACTCCCCTCAGCAAGGGATGCATGCTTATGAAAAGAAACTACATTTCTAGCTTGCCTGAGCAAAAGTGACTTTTCACACCTGGTGAAGTTTATATTACATACAGATATATTATATTTTTCATTGTGTATACCGAGTATGTAAAAAAAACCTCAAATCTCCTCCGATCTTTTTCAGAAGTAATACATTTATTGCCATAAAACATTTCTTGACTACAGCTGATAACCAGTGAAAAGTAAAGCAAAACAAAACAAACCTTATCCAATTTCTTGTAAACATTGTATGTGTAAAAAAAGGTTCTCCTGGTGTCCCAAAATTTTAAGGCTCCAAACAAGATCTCAGGAAAATTACAAGTGCATTAATTGCACTGAATAATCTTAGCAATCACAGATAGATACCAGCTTATTGGATATTAGATTATTATTGTACTGCAAAATTTTAACCAACCTCATCAGCCGTGGCAAAGCTCTCGTGTGTACTCACTCCTATATATACAAAAACTGAGAAAATGTTGCATATTGTGTGGAAAAACTAAAGCAAATCTATTTTTCTTTCTACCAACAAATCCATTTTTCTTTGACTTTTAAGTGATCTGAATTTACTATGGATCTTTTGATCTGGTATTTAAAAGTTCAGGAAAATGGAAGAAATATCTTTAGTTCGTTATGACCATTTCTGCTTTTTTCAAGAGACAGATACCAGAGTCTTTGCCGAACAGAACAAAATGGAAAACCTTTTCAGGGGAAGAAAGAAATTGTTTGCATGTTGTTCTAATGCCAGAAGGAGGAGACATCAAAAGCAGACAGCAGGAAGCCGTATCAGAAGCGAAGCGGGATGTGCCACAGAGTCCTCCCCGGGGAACTCCTTAGCGCAGGGTGTTTTGATGCCAACAAATTTCATGGGTTCAAAAAGCAGCTGTGCAAATTCAGCAAAGAAAAAGTGCATCGAGGTGGAGAAGTGTAAAGACACTCTATTTGCCACGGGACATTTTTTAGTCTATATTGCCGAAGGCTAAAGTTTATTTTAGAAGAATGTCACTACATGTTTGCGCGTTAAAGGGATGGGTGAGAGGGATAAAAGGCCTTTCACTACCCCCTTCTAGACCAGCAACTGCCTTCGCAATAAATATTTGGTGAAATATATAGTGCAGCAGCAGGCAGCTGTTCCCATGCAGTTACAGTGCCATATAGATCCTATAAGGTAAAAGGTGTCCTATCGCAGGCAGGCAGTTATCCTATTCCATCACCTTGAAGTCTGGTGTAGGACACTGCTAGGGCTTTAGAGGCAGAGCTGTCATACCTGCTCCAGCTGCTTTTTTATAATGAAATGTCTTCATTACATATACATACACACAGGGGTGTATGATGAGAAGTAGCTCTTGCCGTCTCTTTCCATTGACTACAATGAAGTGGAAGAGTGTTTTTAAAGGAGAGCATGAAAATTGCACAAAGAAATTAATTTAAAAGATGAGCTATCCATGAAAATGACACAGATAGCTACTGCGAATGTGATGGACTTACACAAAAGTGTAATCCCATAACTGCTGATAGAACCTGGAGTTAATTAAACTCCATCTAGAGTTATATTTTTGAACACTGACAAAACCTATTGATTTAAACTTGCCATAAAGGTAGCTTTCTGTAAATAATTTTTTTCCTAATTAAACAATTTTTGCAGGGTACAAAGAATAAATTACTTGTAACTACTTTGTTTCAAAGCTTAATCAATACCTGAGGTTAGCTGTTTCACATCTCATGTAATTTTTTCACTTAACTGTTCAGATCTCAGAAACTGTCCATCTTGGACTACCATTGCCTACTTTGAAAAATGACACTTTTCTGCTCTATTGCTGTGGTCTTTTATATATCAAAAGTACTTTGCTTAGCACACAACAAAATCCAGAGCCGTCTGCTTCTCTGATCAGGGACACCTACCCAGGGGTACCTGGCTCAAAACTTATTACAGAGGGATGGACTCTCTTCCAGAAGGTCTGTTGCCAATGGACTAGAACTAACCCAAGCAAATTTTCAGATCCCGGACAGAGACTGTAAGGCTAGTACATGAAAAATCATATTCATTCATGACTGGAGTGGGTTTGAACCTGATATTACCGTGGGTCAGTAAATGTAATACTTCTGAAGCCTTTTCAAAGGAGAGTCATATTTACCACAGAATTGTTGCTCAGTCTGATCAGACCGGTCTTCACCCTCTGGCTCAATCAGAGACTTTGCCCGCCTTATCAAACCTACAGAGAAATCTGGATATGCAGCAAGCAGCAATGCGAGCACCTGTTAAGGAAAACAATTTCTTTTTGCTGCCCACTTCATAGCGTTTGAAGTCCTGGAACTGTAATGACAAATTAATTTTTAAAAAAGTGAATAAAAGACGCGGATGAGGATCACTGCCCAAGAAGGACCATCCTTTCTTCGCTGGCAGCGGAGGGAGCCTTGCATCGGCAAGTCACCCAACTTCTTGCTCACACAACTCTCACTGGTATGTCTAAAAATACCACAATACAAGCGGAAGAGCTGCCATCCTGGGAACCCTCAGCGAGTCCGTGGGAAACACCTATAGGTGTGTTCCCGTAAGGACCAAAGGCAAAATATTTCCTCAAGGGGTCAGCACCTTTGAGTGCTTTGTGCTGTTCTGGTAAAAGGCGTTCTAAAGAATAGCCCCAAAGGATTTTTGATCTGCTAAATTTTATGCAAAAGGAATTAACCTTTGTACAATATAGCTGCATTTTATTAGTCCTATCCCATGATAGTATCACCTTCTTGCTCAGTATTCTTGAATATATTAAAAAAAATCCTACATAAGCAAAAATACAGAAAACCATAAAGCTGTAGTTTAGTATGAAAACACCTATGAACATCTTCAGTGCAAAAAATATCAGAAGCCTGTACAACTAGCTGAGAGCAGGGACTGACACCCGATGGGTGAGCTAAGCCCCAATTAATGAAACTAACACCGTCATGAGGTACCTCCTTCTCCAGTCTCTCTGTTTCAGGCAGTTTCCAATGATAACAAATGCAGTCTGATGGGAAAGAGGCAGCCTGCATGCACGCAGCTATGGCAGCAATTATCTAGTATCAGAGAGAAAGAGATTCAACCACATCCTCACGATCACAGATTGAACTGGAAACCTATGTACCAAAAAATTCCTGTTAGGCAAAAGGAAGCCCGCCGGGCTCTCCAAGGCATCTGTTACACCCAGCTCCCCTCTTGCACCAGCCTGTGTGCGTTCAGTTTGTTTCTGAACCAGACTGTGTGGAGTCAGTGGTGCATGCAGAGCTTCTGATTACAAGATAATTTGGTGACACGAGGCTGTTTAATGGGCTGAGCATGGACATGTTAATAGAAACCTGTCAAAAATGAAATGTACAACTCCCCAAACGCATCAGCTTTGTTGAGATACACTGGTGTTTTTATCTGTAGTTGGACAACACACTTCATTACAGTGTGACTAAATCACTGACTCTGAAAGAAAGCTGTAGCTTTAAAAATAATGCTTTGTAGTAAATGCATTTTGAGCTCTTTTAACAGTTTGTGTGGCAGATTCTGACTGTCTTGTGATGGGAAGACTTCATGCCTATTAATTATTATTACTATTACTATTCTTGTATTAAGTCTCCATGGTAATAATACTGCTCCAGAGGATGGCAGGAGAAAGTTTGGTTTGATTTTGATGTGATGGGTTCAGACCATTGCAACAATATTCTCAGCTTCTAATCAGGGTTACTGTAGAACACAAGTTGCAGATTTTGTTCCTTTGCATCAACTCCTATGACTTGAGAGAGAATAGTTTTTAGAAAAGCAGCTACTTATAATTTAGGGGGCTCAAGCAATAGAGTGCCTGCTATATGTAACTACATCCCTCATACCAAGTTAAACCCTTATTTCTTGTGAGATTGCTTTCTAGTGTTCAGAATTTCCAGTCTGAACTTCTACCAAGCAGATCTCAGCATTTCCTTGCCTGATACGTTAAAGAGCCTTTTCTTAACAGGAACACACATAAATATATGCAGACCATGATTGAGTCAACTCTTAGGTTCCTCTGGGATAAAATATTTAGACTGAAGGGGTTTTTCTGTACTCTATATATTTCTTTTTCAGGCAGGCTTTTCCAGAACTCATTTCATTCTTATTTTTGTTGTTATTGTCAGCGTTTTCTAGTTCTCACCCAAACAAACCTGTTATTACAGGGACAGAGGGAGGTGGAAATGGCTTAAAGGTACCTTTGGTGTGGGTTTGTGGGAATGGGGTCTATGCTATCCATAGGCTCGGGAGAAAACAGCAGGATAAAGAGAAGAATACATGCTGAGAAGGCAGCATGTGAATGTGTCCCAAGGACTGGTGAGTCTGAGAGACTAGTACGCCGGAGGGACTTTCTGAACAGCCACGTAGAAGCCACGGGCATGCCAGTGCCACCCTCTGCTTCTGAACACATGGCTGGGGCTGGGCCCCTTCTGGGGCTCCAACTGGGCAATCAGGAGTGGATGTGTGAGGCAGCAATTTGTGAATGTGTTGTGTGAACAGTTATCTACTGCTGTTAACAGAAACAAGTTATTGTTGCTAATAACAACAGCTTAGTGAATAAAAGGTTTCCTACAAGAAGGTCAATGTGATCTTTGACTCCTGACACCATCACTCTTATCAGGGAAAGGGCAATTTACAGCAGAAAGTTACTCTCATTTATTTTTCTACTCCCTTATCATTGTCGGTTACAACAGAGAAAACAAAGTAAGCAGCACCACCCTGCTTTCATCCTCATCGTGGTGGTTTCAGACCTGTAAGGATCATTCCTCAGCCCCACAACTGCTGTTGAAGCAGGAAAAGGCAGGAAGAGCAAAGACCTGTCTTTGACAGCCAGAATAGTTTTAATTTCTTCCACCTCCGTGTAGCCAAAGATACATTAATCCTCCTTAGCCCCAGTGTCTCCATGGGAGCTCACATGCAGTTAGAATGAAATTCTTTCCTCATACAAATATTAGACATCTAAATCTCAGCCAGATTTCTGGGGTCCCTTCAGAGTCTATAAGGAGGAATGGGCAATTCACTCCCATCCATCTGATTTACCTACAAAACAATTGTCCTTCTGATGGTCTCATTTCTCTTCATCAGTTTTGAGCAGAATCCAGGGTGACTTACCTTACCAAGCTGCCTTACCAAGCTTACCTTACCTGTTAGCTGCCTAAGGCTTTACATACCCAGTCCTAATGGTCTCCACTTGCTGCTGAAAACCCTGCTTTCCAGGGCCCAGCTCCCCACACCATGCGATAATGGAGCGCTTTGTTAAACCTGCTGATGTCTATTTACATGCATGATGATTGCACCTTGCAGAACAAAGCCAGTTCTACCATGTCACACAGATCATCTCTGCCACCTGTTCTATGCATGATAACCTCCTTAGTAGCATTCTTGGCTATGTTCTTCTTACATTTCCTTTCATGTCAAAGTATTTCATAGCAAAGATCAGAGCACAGAGCGCAAGAGTGGACTCGATGAGCCTTGCGGGTCCTTTCCAGCTCAGGACTTTCTGTGA
>VZTV01133542.1:0-10765 GCA_013400875.1 Anhinga rufa
GAGATACCTGAGTTCAGAGCATGCTTTGCTCTCCTGTCACATTTCCAGCTCCTTCACCCTGCACTAACAGCTGCAATAACACATAACGGGAGCTACTCTTATGGGCTATGATCCATGTCAGAAGTCTGGACTGAGACTCTGGAAAGCAGCAGCTCAGGAGACAGGGACTGATTCAGCCCCTGACAATTACCTTACTAATATTACTGATAATAATAAGTGGACACAGACAATTATCAGCTGGGGAAAAACTCTGTGGTTTCATTCAGTCCTTGTGAAGAACCCTACAGTGGGAAAGGCTCTCAAAAACAGCTGAGGCAATTTCTGTTTGGGATTTTTTCCCCTGTGTGCAGAAATTACGAACGAAATACTGCTGTAAATCAGGCTGTTACAAGAGCTCCCACAGCTCCTTGGTCATGTCAATCATCTGATTGCCTTCAGTGAGAGTGTTTCCATGAGTGACGACTTTTGGCAGGAGTAAAGTTTGAAAGATGAAGCACTTGCCCATAATGACAGATTCATGGTATAATATGAATATTTATACACACTGGCATGGAAGCACTAAGCTTCCCATACAATTATTTATGCACTGAGTTCGGGCACGCCATTCATCTTGGCTACTTTCAATTGAGCAGCTTTGTGACTCGCAGAGGCAGTCAACACACACTTGACCATGCTTTGCTCCATTTTGTATCAGCACTGATTCAATGCCGCAGCTTCTGCAGAATGATGCCAAGGTAGTGAAGGCAGATTTCACTCCAGTGTTATTGCAAGGACTGCAGCTGTACACTGCCATTGTTGTGAGCTCTACTGGCTGGGTCTCTTGTACCCACAGCTCTGCTTTCCCTTTGTTTTTGCATGAAGCCAGAAGGCTTTTCCTCGCTGCCACTGATATTCCTAAAGGACTCACCAAGGCTGTGGCAGCAGAGACAGAGCTTGAGACCACTGCCCTATCTCTACAGGTTTGTCCATGTGGCAAACACACCCTTTTTTGTGCCAAAGAGGTATTTCCAAGAGAGTGGGGTCAGCTGCAGAGGGGCAGGTTGTTAATCACAGGCACAATAGACCTGGTGTGCCCACTTGCTACAACATGATGCAGGAAAAGAAAATGTTTGCTATTTTTACTTCTCTTAATCAACACTGGCAGTGTGAGTCAATCCACAAAATCCAACATGAAACAGTGAAATACAAATGTTGCAGGGAAAAACTATGAGACATCTGAGGTTGTAAGGGATGTGATCAGGCACAGCATGGAAAAGGTGTGGATCTCCTACCCAAGAAAACCAAACTGGGAGAGGCATCCATCATGGTGAGGTAAGAAACCTTACAGATGTACTTATGGTATTTACTGAGGGTTTTTTCCTACCTGGAGTATTTTGCTTTATAGAATAGAAATCAGCAGAGGAGAAATACTCCTCCTAAACCCATGGCATGGGTGGCAGCCCAGAGACTCACATCCTGCCAGAGCTGAACTATGAACTCCTAAGCTCAGAGTGCTAGGAAAAGGTATTCCCAGGGAAGACTGCTTTCTAGCAGCATTTGCCCTTTTTTTTTTTTTTTCTTTTTTTTTACATAAACACAAATAGTACTGCACCCACAGACTGCCAGTAACAATAGTGTAAGAGACTTGGGCAGGGATTTCACAGTCTGCCCCCCTCATGTAACACCTTCCTGATTACTCTACTGTCTTGCACAATCAATACTAATCATAGCCACACTGTCGCTCTGCTAGTGAGCAGTAAGATAGTGATGATGATGATGGTGTAATAGAAATGTTCATCCTATGCACTTTGGTAATCTGAACTCACTCAGGTGTTCTGAAGGTATTAGGATGGATGTGCTCTGAATCCAGAGAGTCAGACAAGAACATGGAATATCTGTGTAATCCATTCTGACCATAACCCCTAAAAGTTAATTAAAACATCAAGCACTTCCAAACAGTGCCCCATAAGAAATATTTTTCACAGGCATTCTCATTCATGAAGACTTGCAAGACTGGCTGCATCAGTAACAAGGAGACATCTGTACAAGGCAACAGAGTGTGTTAAACAAGGCAATGTTATGACCTCCCGTGATCCAGGGGATTTCAAACAAGAATTTCTGGACATTTCCCAGTACCACTTTTGGCTGGGCTCACTGCAACAGCTCAGGAAGCGACCAATTTGCCATTCCTTGAAGGGAAAAAAGCCCAGGCTCAGCTTCCTTCAGTGCCGAATGCTAAACACTGGTTTGGGAGCACGCGACCCATCACAAGCAGCTCTGTGGTGGGACTCACCACTAGAAGCTCCTCTGTGTAACCCTGCACTCAGCATCGTCCAAGAAGCCAACTGTAGTGGGCAGAGCAGTTTTTCCTACCAGAGGGTGATCCAAACACTGTCACCATGTGCAGGCCATGCCCAGAGAGTCACTGATGTCCCGAGAGCAGTTTATCACTGACTCTCACAGTACCTTCATGGCCATGATACAACATTATACCCTGAGCCCTGCAAATCACATGCACACACACAGAGTTGTCCATCTCTAAATTATGCATGCCCAAAACCAAGCCACAAGCTTTCATGAGCATTTGTCAGACTTCACTGTGCAAAGCTCATTTAAGTCACACAATTCAGACACCTTGGGATTGCTTTTTTTTCCTCAGTGCTACACATACCAAACTCTGATCCTAAATCAGAAGCAATTAGCAGCATGCTCAGCAGTATCCTCTGCTGACAGATCAAATACATCAGTGCAAATGTACCTATGGACACTGCACGATTCGGTGAGATACACAGTGAAAGCTGGTCTGTGTGGCCGGCTAGGTCTGGCTCTCAAAACATAGCATTTAACCAAGAAAAGAAAATAGACAAAAACTGAAAGCAGGCTAAAAAGCCGTCAGCAAAGCTTGTATTGTGTGGTACAGTCTGGAATAGAGCCCCAATGTCCCTCAGATCTATTGCTTTCTGCTCCATACCAAAACTCAATTTATTGCCTTTTCCCTCTCACCAGGGGAGAAGATTTATGCAAGACCCAAGCAGGCCTATGTCAAATCCAAAAGCATTAAACATACGGAAGGGCGCTTTACCTATCACAATGCAAATTATATCAGCCGTAAGCAATAAAAAAGCTCATTTCAAACAACAGTAATTTAACGGAGTTATTCCAAGGAGAACTAGTGGCTATATTTGTTTTCTTTCTGATATTGCAATAGCAAACCATGCATGAAGTTTATTAAACCATGCTAATTGTCTTTCTGTTCTAGTACATTTTAGCCATATGGAGAATCTGGCTGGTGCTCAAAAGACAAAATTGTTATTTGGGGAAAAATATCCTGAAAAGCTTCGACTGCTTCAAATGTTAATTTCTTCAACAAAGTGAATAATAATCAAAATGTCAGCCTGGATGTGGTACAACATGTTGGAATCCATCAGAGAAAGGTAATTTGCAAACCCTGAGGAGATACACATAGGAAAACAGCTGAGTTCACATAAAACATTTGCCATTAACCTGAAGAGTTCATGCTCACTGGGGAGAGCAGAAGATTGTACTGCGTACAGTGCCCATCCAGAAGCACATGCTAGTACTGTGTCATGGAAAAATCCCTACCAGAGCAGTCAGGCCACTGAGTCAAAGGCTGGAGATACTAAATCCGTGGGAAAAAAACCTGTGGTCATGTTCAGATCCCCAAGTCTACTTTTCACCACAACGATGAAAGCAGCCCCAGAAAGCACACAGCCCATCCCGGGAGACAACCCCTGCCCAGGGCGTTGGGCACTGAACGGGAGAGAGAGATTCAAAGGGAAGAAGGTTGACGCTGGCGTTACTGACACCATCTCTATGAATAATCCATTCAGAAAGTGTACATGCAGAAACAAAAGCCTGGAAGAAGCCTTCTAACACCCTAAATGTTACATGCAAGTGATTTTTCAAGTGGAAAATCTATTTCAGGTGGTAAATTCTCATTCAGCTACTATTCACAAAGGAAATCTCAGCAAAGGCGTAGACTTTAATAAAGCTCATCACTGTAAACTAACTTTGTTAAACTTTCCAGACCTTTTCAGCTCTATGTATGAGTATCAATGCACAAGATTTCACGATCACTTGCATGCTTGCTTAATTATTTTTTATTTAGACATCTTATTTTTATTTCATTGAGAGATGATACAATGTCAATAAATTAATTCCAAGAAACATTTTACATGCCATGATTTTTTTTCATCCTCAGCACACTTTGTTCTTGTGCTGCTGTAATTCATTGCACTATTTGAAACAGTGACTTTTAGTAAGGTTAGCCATAAAACAAGCACTGATGATAGTCTTATGATGCAATCCAGTTATTTATGAAAAAAGGTATTTTATTTTATTATTCCCTTCTATCCTAAACAATAAAATGTAATGACTTGCTGCTGAGAAAGAAGATACAAGAGCACCAAATCATGACATATAGGATACAGTTAATATGGTAGATTTTTATTTTAAAATATTTAAAATAATACTGATTGTGTATTAACAGAATTCATGGCTGCATGATTCTCAGCTTTTTCATTACATGCCTCTGAAACCCCAGAATAATTGCTGTATTGTATTTCTTCATAAGTGATGGATTACATAAAGTGAATATGTACGAAACACCCTAAAGCGAATTGTTATCTAGGGGAGCTTGAGGAAAATCCACATGCAGACAGAGTTCCATTACCAACTGTTATAACTGTTACTTTGAGAAAGATAACAGAGTATCTCAGAAACAGGGTAGGCTGTATCATCCAGATTACCCAAGGGGATGTTTTTGGACGAGCACCACAGCCTTGCCTGGAAGCCCAGCCATCTTCCACCAGAGCTCATCAGAGCCTGGAGGAAAAGCGGCTGCTTTCCTGCAAACACAATGCGCTGCAAGCCAGAAAGGACAGGCAGGCAAGGCTGGTCTCCCATGCCTCCACACAGACAGCTCATGCTAGCTCCCCCTCAAGCACATCCCACTCTGCAGCCTCTGTCCTCCTGCCCAGCTGCTGGAAACCCACTGCCCTGAAAGATGGAGATGGAGTGCCTTGAAAAGTGGCGTGCTGCAACTGTATTCATGTGAGCTGAAGCAAAACAGGCCTGTTTTGTACCAAGAGTCTACCACCAGATCTACCATAAATTGCAATAAACTACTTAAAGAATACAAATGGACTGGGGTAATTGGGGTTACACAACACTCTGGCATCAATAGCTGGCTTGTTTTTTTTTTACACAAGCAGTCATTTCAGAAAGGAGAAAGCAAGATCAAACCTTTTGTTGTTTCTTATTATTTACATGCCTTGTTGTATGACAGAATAAGGGTTTCGGCTGACTTTTAACACAAAAATTCATGTGCTGCTGCTGGACTGAGCACAGTCGGCCCTGAATGTAATTACACTCCAAAGAAGTTCAGAAACCCACGTTTCTACTGCCTGATCAAGCTGCCTTCCAAATGGAAACTGCTCATGGCAATTCTCCTTCTATGTAGCTCAAGTGATTCTCACGAAAAAACAGATGGCATGAACCATCTCCCAGGAAAAGACGGAATTTGCTATGCAGTGAGAAATGTTAGAGGGCAAACAAGCCCCCCCGCCTGTGCCTGACACATCTTCCCCACATCAAAACAAACCCTTCATTTTGCTTGCTGAAAACCAACAGCAGAAAAAACTTTAAAAAAAAAAAAATCAGCTGTCATCACATAGGCTCTCCTGCTTAAGCTACATGGGAAGCTCCCATGACTCACTTCTTCAGTCACGCAGCAGAGGAATGAGTGAAGCTGCAATAAGGAAGAGTAACTTTCATGACAACTTTTTATCCCAGTAACGTTCCATTTTCAGCATAAAAAGGAAGTTATTATTTCCACAGTACTTGCACGCAGGCAGGCAGGCACTGCAGCCCAGATGGAGATAAGCCCCACGCCATTTCAACACCTTTGTAAATGCATGGGAGCGATTTACTCATTCAGGACCTTGACGGGGGCTTGCTAAACAAGGGGAACAGCTTCACATGGTTCTCATCCCCATCTGGCAGTTTTGGAAAGCCAGACACAAAGACGAAGTTTTACAAGGCCTCAGGAAGAGCTGGCTTCAGAGCTGGCCTTGGTGGAGGTCTCCAGCACTCAGCCCTCCCTGCACTCAACTAATTCATCAACAAAGCATCCCAGCATCTACAGGGGGAAAGGACTTCCAGCCCAAACCACCAAACACGCACTGGAGGTGCCTGGGCAGCCTCCTGCTTTCTTGCCTAAGTTCAGCTCATTGCAGTCATTTTGCTGCTTTTCCTTATTTTTGCCATTCACTGAGCCCACCCGCACCCTCTGGCTGCGGTTGCAGTGCCCCAGGCACCGCACTCCACCTCATGCCTGTGTGTGCCCACCAAGGTGAGGGGCTGCCCAGTGCGGTTCCTCTCCCCTCTCTGCCCTTCCATTTATTCCACAAATAACATGTTCAGGTGAGAGCTGGGTTTACAGCCCTGGGTTTTTGCAAACAGGAAAGGTAAGCTAACGAGGGAGAAGCAGGAGTATTTTTCCATCAAACAGTAATTACTGAACATGCTGCTTTCTGAAGATTAAAAGGTTTTTTAAAAAATAATGAATACACCTGGGCTTGTGCATTCAGTTGAGTCTTAAAACTTAAAGAATCTGAATTAGCCTCATTTCCTCAGGGAAGATAATTTTTATAAGTGTAGTTTATACATTCTAGAGACTTAATCTGTCACCTGCAGTGCTGTGAACCAATTCCAGGGACTTGCACATGAAAGGGTGAAAAAAAAAACCTAACCCCACACCTAAGTGAAACATCCTTTCAGTACCTCATTTCTGGTTGATTGCCCTTGGAAATACAGAAAGTAAAGAAGAGCAAAGAGGAAAGAAAAGCAAGAAAATCTTCATATGTCCACTCTTACTAGTGGCACACATGAACATTTCCTCACCTGTACCATTGCTATTTGCATTTTAATTAGTTTTGCGTGGTTAATTGCATAGTCAGTGAAGCACAGAATTCCATAGCATCCTGATCATCAGACATTAACCCTAGGTTTATCTGAGAATATAGGTACTGAAAAATAAATTCACCTACTAGCACTGCAATAAAACCTGCAGAGAGGCTTTATCAGATGCAGAATCAAATGTGAAAGGACAAACTCCCCTTGCAACTAGAGGGACACCCTGTGCTGCACAAATGGAGCAGTCCCACACATCTTAGCCCTTAGCTTAGCCTTGAAAGGCCATTTCTTCTTAAAGAGATGTGCATGCTGCAAGTCCCCCTGTACCACCAACCCCCTGGCCTCCCTGCCTGTCCTCTGCTCCTGTGCCAGCTAGTCCAGTATTTAGGGAGCCTCAAATTCCAAAGCAAGGACATTGCTATTTGCTGTTATATGCTTTCTCTTTCCCCTTTCAAAAACTGCAGACTCCCTGACGTGGTGGCCCTGGGCCACCCACACACCTCCAACAGGTTTCCCTTCCTTACTGCAGCACGCAGTGGACTTCCCTGCACTCCACCTGTGGGACTCCGCTCTGCCTCTGCCCCATCCCTGCGAGCCGCACATTTTTTGAAAGATCAAGTTTTCCTCCAGGACACTTTCCTGTGTCAGAAATGCATAGCTGTTACTGCTATCTGCACTTTGAGCTTCAAGTAGTCTTAAGTCTGGTGGGGCCAGGTCAAAAAGTTCCTAGAATACAAAAGCCACAGGCCCAAGGAAGTTCCCTCAAACATGCAAAAAAGTCCAGTCCTACACCTAAGCCTGTTCGTAAGCCTCCCATCAGGACACTGTTTTATCAGCTCAAACTTGAAAACTTGTAGGGAAAAATAAGTCATTGCTTTTCTGTCCAACCTCCCCCAAAAACCTTATTCTCTGCGCCAGGCCCCACCGGAGCTGAACTTTCCCAACTTTTCCCCAAGTTACTGGTTCACTTCCCAAAGCAGGTCCCACAGCTGAGGAGTAAGGCAGCACCAGCTTGCCGAGGGACACCCCAACCCCTCAAGCTCAAGCTTGCTGTTGCAGGGCAGGCTGGTGGAGGGAGTAGAGCACACTCACAATAGTCTGTGCTCCTGATGAAGCCCGTGGCATTTTAGCAGGGTATGCTGCTGTGACCTTGCAGGAACAGAGAACGGCATGAAAAGCAGAGCCAAGCCACTGCTTGCCAAGAGGTGTCTGTGTCTGGCAGGAGGCAGTACTGGAGAGCAGCTCTTGGTTTGATTTTGTGCTGCTACAGGTCACATGTACTGAAACTCCTCAAATGCCTAACTCAACAGGAAACCAGAGGGGACAGAAAAGCCACCTAAACCATTCAATGGCCACAGTTTAAAGTACATTTTCCTTTGATGGGTCTAATAAAGTTCTATAATTTAATTGTTTCAGTGGCTGAAAAAACGTCAGAAACAGAAGCATCACCTGGCTTGTCACAATACACAGCTCCTGTAATTACTGTGGGGTAAGAAGGCCGAGGACTACAGGTTCAAAAGAGGCCTTTAAAGTGCTGCAAAACACAAACACCGCCAGATTTACAAAAACTACTTGCAGTCAGTGCTCTGATGTGGCCATTTCCCTAAGGTGCAGGCACCTATAAAAGCTGAGAAATGTTCACATGTATGACAATGCAGAGGTATGTGAGTTTGTGCTCCTGGCACAGCTTTCCCCAGTGAAACAGTGTTTTAAGGACCTTGTTTCTTCATCCCACATGCCCATATATTATGCTACAGGCAATTAATGTTGGGAACCTCAGCTAGTAAAGGGAAACTTCTCTAGGTTACAGCACAAGAGTGCTGTGCAGGCACCACAGCTGTGTCCACAGGACTGGATGTACGCATACATGTTCCTTGCTCTCCCTTATTGCTAAGTACAAGCAAGGAAGCCCTCTTTTGAGGGGACCCACTAGCTGCTTTGTGGTTATGCTACATCAGCTCTGTGCTTTGCTTTGGTCCAAAGAGAGCTGAGTTACTCCACACAAGCTGAGCTGTGGTAATTGCATGTGTTCCTCTTAAAAAGAAATGTGAAAAGAATAGTGTTTTAAGTCACTGTGTTGGGGAGAATTCCTTGCAGAGCCATGCCAGGATGAGATAGAGAAGCTATAGCAAAGCTACAAGCTAATGCCAGATCTTCTTCCTCCCACTCTGATACTTTTAGCTGTAAGGCCATCTGGTAAGATGGATATAAAGAGAATTTTAACTTGTACTCATAACACAAGCATGGTTGAAAACTAGATTAACTATAGTCCATTTGAGATCACTGGAGATGTACCAACCACTAAATTAGATTAATCACCACTAATCTCCATCTCCATCACTGCTGGTCTCTGGTTGAGCCCAGGGAAAGAACCAGTAGAGCCAAATGGGAGAAAATTGAATAAAATTTTGATTGTATTTCTTCAACGTTTTTTAAGGAACAGACTGGGAGACCAGGCCACTTTCTAAGTTTCCAACCCCTTGTGGTGAAAAAGCTGCAAAGGATTAATTTGCATAAAGTTTGTCCAAAATTTTGAGCTGTGATTAAAACAAGATGATGATAGCCTCATTAACCCAGCCAACCAATTCCTACCAAGTCTAACCCTTAACTGCATTTCAGTAGGACACAAGGATCTTTTATTTAATTGGTCTCAAAACAAGACAGCCTGTACATTTCAGAAAAAAACCCAAGTGTGAGGCCCAGAGGATTTCCTTTATACTCTTCCATCTGCGCATTTTCCTTTGTTTCCATGGTCAAGTTTTCCTGCAAGCAAGGTGGGGGTTCAGATTCCAGGTCTTGGAAAGAGCACCAGGACCTTTACCCAAGACCTAGACAGGATTTTCTGGGGTCGTGGATGTTGTTGGCCAACAACAGGCACAGCCACCATGAGCAGTTAAAAGCCTCCAGTAGGGGTCCATCTCTGCTCCCATGCTTGTTCCTGGCTATTCTGGGCTGTCTTCAGGGCAAACTCCACAGAGAAGTTGCTCACAAGAAAACCAGCACACAATGACTGCCTCTCCTTCCATGTATGCAGTCAGTAGCTGCCTTTCTCTGCTCTCTCAGCTGGGTCCCTCCACCACCACCACAAAGCCAGGACCACACCTGGAAGCAAAGGCATTTGCCAGCCTCAGAGCTCCCAGAAAAGGGTCTCCTCAAGGCTTCCCTAAGCATTAAACCTTGCAAATCAAAAGCATAACTATTACTGAAGGGAAGAAAGGGAGAAATGAAAAGACTTCTCACTCATGGACCAAGTCATGCTCCCCACTGCACCAAAAACTGCTCAGGGACATCTCAAGCCAAGAAGCCCACACCTTGTTCAGAAGTATCTGGGGAAAAAACTTCATGCAGATTTCCTGAGCCAGATTTAATTAGCTCAGACACCTGATATGCAAGCCCATGGTATGGGTCAGGTCAGACCTCTGAGCAGTTTGGGAGGGTGTTGCCCTCTACATCATGAAATTAATAGAGTGTGAATAACTGTCTCTGAAGAATAGCACAAGCAGGTTGAAAGCTGATGGGTAAGAATCAGAGACTGAGGCAACAAAGGGAACCTTGTAGTTGGTATCTACTACAGGCTGACCAATCAAGGGAATCCTATTGATGAAGCCTTCTTACTCCAGCTATGCAGGACACATTGTGCTGGCAGGCTCTCATCCTGCTGGGGGACTTCAACCACCCCAACATGTGCTAGAAAAGTAGCCCAGGGAGCAGTAGGCAATCCAGGAGACTCCTGGAATGCATTGAGGCTAACTTCTTAAGCCAGATAATAGACAGCCCTACCAGAGGGAATACGATACTCGACCTGTTGGTCACCAAAGCAAGTGAGTTAATCAGTGATGTCAAGATTGGA
>VZTV01133550.1:0-14956 GCA_013400875.1 Anhinga rufa
AAACACAGAAAACAATAGGGTCAACTCATAGTTATGAAGGGAGAACATGTAAAATCTGAATATTTCAGCCTCCCAGTATGCAATGTTATTTGTTCTAGTTTCCATGAAGTTTATGATCAGTTGCTTAGCATGTTAATGTAGCATGGAACAAAAGTCAGCGAGGGTTGATAAAATCGACCCTGTTCTTCAAGAGCTGCCTGGAGCATTTGCCTTCAAATGTATGTGCTGGAGAAGTCTCTTGAGAGGATGGGTCATAGTGGCAAGGGAAATGACCTGAGCTATGGGGCTTCAGTTTGAAATCCGAAAGATACAGGGCAAATTAAATATGTTTAGAAGTGCCTGAAATATGAAGTGATAAATGGTTAACCTGGATTTGTGGAAAATGAATCATGTCAATTCAACTTAATTTCCCTAAGCAGGGTGATTGTTTAAGGGAATAAAGGAAAAGCATTAGATGTGGCTATAACTTGGACATGAGGCTCTTGGTGTGTCTCTGCATGACATTAAGTGAAATCTTGGGCAAGATCTAGTTCTTGTAGAAGAATGCACTGTTAATTGAAAAATAACTATTGGAAATGCTAGAGAAAGCTAGAAATTATCTCATCTGGTCTATTCCCATCTAAGACAGCATCATCTGTTTTTAAAGGAGAAAACAGTTCTACAAGAGTCTGTACTTAGACAGCGAGGCAATACAGGGAGTGAAGGCGGTTTCATGCAAGGTTAGAATAAAAATACTGATGATGAATAGGAGACAACTTGTCAAAACTGAATAATAGTAAAAATAAATGAGGAATACCACATTTGGGAAAAATTGAGTATACTATTACACAGTGAGGAATTCTGCATAGGAATGGTTCGGGTAGTGATCTAGGGTTACATTTAGTCAGTATTACATTGCTGAAAAAAGGCAAACTTAATCCCTCAGTGAAGTAATGAAAGAGGCAGTGGAGGTAATTGGTCTGCACGGTGCTGTTGAGGCTGAAGCCGGAGCGTTGGCTTCAGTTGCTAAAGATTCATTTTAACCATTCTTCAAGAAAGTGTTAAAGAAATTCAAGGAGGCTGAAAAAAAACTAGTGAAAACCGGAGAGAACCCAAGCTGTGTGAGAAGGCTATAGTAGTGTTTCAGATCAGTTCTTGAAAAAAGAAACTGGATGTTGGCCCTCCATTTGTGGTGATAATATTGCATTTCAGTAGAGAATCCAAGCTTTTCCCAGAGGTTGCTTTACCAGCTTGGGTCTAAACTGGTTTCCAAGTTAATTTGTTTAATTTTTCATGGAAGCCACTATATAGTATATATTAAATATTTTCTTTGGAAATTGATTCAGATTGGGTTTAGTGGATTTTCATTTTGAGAATGCATTAAAACTTGGGCTTCAAAGCTTAATTTGAATAGAAATTCTAATTAAATTTCCACTAAAAACCCTACCCCAAATACACAGAGTGCTTCCTCATTTTCGATGTTAAACCAGGCCTCATTGTGAAGTGATGCCAGAATAGTGAATTGCTCGAGAAACCTGAGCTTTTAGCGGTATCGATTGAGGTGACTTGGGTCTCTCCTCTTTTCTTCAATATCACGTTTCCAGACTAAAAACTGCATCATAGTGATCGTTTTGTTTTATTCCTGACCTTGCTGCCACAGGGACTTGGAGCATCTCACCCTGTTTGTGAAATGCTCGTTGTGAGCCTGTTTTTTTTCTGCTGTGAGAGAAAACATCTCAATGGCAACAAGGCAGGCTGTTGGCATGATGGAGGACAGCGGAACTGACTGAAATCTCCTGTTAGTCTTTGGACTGCCACAGAAAATACTGGGATGTGGCAGATGGTCACTGTCTGAGTCTTATCTTGATGTAATTGGGGAAAGCTAAAAAGAAGATATTTCATACAGTGTTGTGTGGTTATTAAACTGAATTTCTCAAATATAAACTTAGAATTAATTCTTTTGCTACAATTTGCTGCTCTTTAATTGCTTAGCTGCCAGAGGTATAAGTAACTACGGTGATAAACTTCTGTTATTGTAGTCTCTCATCCCTAGTGTCCCCTTTTTGTTCTGTGTTCCCTTCACGGAGCATTTGAAGAGACAGGTGCTATAGTGCCATAATAACAGGGGAAGCAAAAGTGTTTCTAAACAAGAAAAAGGGGGTCAAAAAGGGAAGCAGGAGTATCCTTGACATTTTTGGCTGGTATGCAGGTACTGACAGACACACAAATGTTCATGTCCTCATGTTTGGAATCATGACCTAATCCTGCACTTCTCCTGTTCATGGTGTATCTTTGAAAAGTTCTGTCTCTGCCTTTAGTTTTTGTAAGTGATGACTTTTGCCAAAAATTCCTTTTTGGGTCTGCGTCACTTTCTCTCCTTTTTTTTTTCCTGTTTCCTTTCCTTCCATAACAGACCAATGGTTATGAGGAAGACGTGTATGGATCATCCCAGAGTAGAAAATCTAGCAGGGTTAGTAGATGATTTATATTGCTGTAAAATCTATTGCTCTATTTAATGGGATTAAAGTGAATGAGCAAATTCTTTTCTGTGGTAAAGCAGGTTTTTCCTGTCTTGCACATTGTGGGTTTTGCATTTTGTCAGACATGGAGGTGCAGCAATAAGCTGTCTTAAAAAAAACAAACGCCATGAGTGGGAAGGGAATTCTCCAAATTTGGTACAAGTAGAATGTGGAAGCCAGAACTGCTTAACTTGTAAGCAAAATTGGATAAAAGTTAAATTGTGACAAGATGTAGTTTGGCGGCACCTGGCATGGAAGATTTCCATGTGCTGGGCAGCAGAACAATCGTTTTCCAACCTGTGCAACGTGTTCACGTCGTGCTCTAACACTGAAACTCCCAATCTTCACCTAGAACTTGGTCTGTGTCCTGAGGTTTGCATATGTAAAATGAACGTTAGATTTTGAATTTTCCACAAATATATGTTGTTTATTTGAAGTTTGCTTAACTAAATGCTCTTTTTTCCTTTATGAACTGTATCCTAGGGTTTCTGGAAACTCCCACAGAGGTGAACAGCCAGTGCAAGTGTTAATACTTAGCTACTTACCACTGATGTACTTTTATTTCTAGAAGTAGCCTTGTCAAAAAAAAAAAACTTAATTGTTAACTCCATTGCGTGTATGTGGGTCACAATGTTCCCTTCTGTTCCAGCACAAGTGTGTTGTGTCAGTTATAGGAGTTCATTGTCCTGCTTTGTCAAATGTTGGGGTTTGTGCAAATTCTTTAAAGGTATTGTCTCAAGCTGAGCCTCTTTGCGGGGCAGGGAGGGGAACTGTTTGGGGTTGGTTTTTTTTTCCTTGCTTTATTTAAACAAAGGCAGACAAAAGCTCAGAGCCTGCTGATCTGATCTTTATGCTCTCAAGACTTCTAAAGAAATTTAGTGGTATGCAGACTAAAGCTCTATGTTTAGGGGAAAAATAAACTACTTTTAAGACTCCATTTAGCTAAGCGTTTGAGCAATACATGCTAAACATGAGATAGGCTTCAGTGAGTTACTTCGTAAGTGTGAAGTTAAGCAGGCGCTTGTATAAATAGTGAAATGGGACCTTGTATTTCATGTTCATTTTAAATTGTTGCTTCCATATGGTTTTACGCATAATGTGGATAAGAGAAAATTAAATACTGTTGCTTAAACTGTTAAGAAAACAGTGCGTCCCTTTGCTGGCACTCTTGCTGAACTGCTTGACAAGTTCAAGGAACTTTATTATGTAGTGCTTCTAACAAATGATGTTCTTACTCTTTAATGACATACTCCAGAGCTCCAAGTGCTGCAGGAAGAGCAAAATATCTGTAAGAAAGTAATCTAGGGGAAAGAAGTTGCTTGGTTTCCATTTAAATAATTTAAAATCACCTTGGTATTAGCATGGAGGTTTAGCGTATGTAGAGCTAATTACAGCAACATCATTAGTTCCTTGCTGTCTTCATTACTAAGTGTAACTCAGATTAATCATTATTTAGAAGGAAGTGAGAGTTTGGGGGTGACTAGGAATAGCTGAAACTCCAAAACCAGTTGATGCTAGTCCAGCTGGCATTCACCTTTAGGAATACTCTCAAAAAACCCCCAAACTTAACTGAAAAGATTGCCATGGTGACAATGAAAAACAGAGAAGAGGTAGAGTTCTTCAGGTCAGGAAGGAAGTGATGAGTCTGCTGATAAAATAGTTGTTTCCAAAATAGATGTCCAATTTTAGGTCGCAAAATTGAGTGATTTCCGTGTGGAGATGAGCCTTTGTACGCTGTGTTTGTATATATCATGGGTTGTTTCCTTAAAAATTAATAATGCCATGTGCCTAGGTAGCCCATGTGCGGATTACAAACTCCCTTGGCAGGAATGAAGTAATTTTTTAAGCTCAGTTCAGTTTATTCAGATTTCTTTTCAGTGAAAGTCTTATTTTACAGGCTTTCAGGAAGAATGAGGTAGGAAGGGAGCCAAATTTTTGAAGTTGGACAATGATTTATCCTCAGTTTATACCTGTGGGTGTCTTATCCACAGATCTGTTTGCCTGCAGTGACAGAAGTCCAGTGTTGAGAACAAACAAATTCCTTTAATTTGCTGCAGATCTCCCTCACTTCTAAATGGAGTTACCGCCTACATAGTTTATAGTCATGGTGCAAAGGTTAGTTAGGGCTTGTAAGAAAGCTGAGTAATTGCTGACTGCTAAAAGCAGAGTATCTTGGTTGCTTAGACCCCCGTAAGAAATGACCACAGAAGCAGGATGTTGGAGAGCGGCCGTAAAAGGAGACTTTGGAGCATAGCAAAGACAGTAGAGGTGTGGAGCTCTTTCAGAACAACCATTCCCACCACTGTGCATCCACCCATGGGAGAATAAGGAATCTTAAAGAGTGCCTAGGAGGCTGTGAAAATACTTTTGCAATTCCTGTATTGTTGCAGGGCTAGTTACAGGAGACTGAGCAAGCATAGAAGTCATTTCACAGGGGTGGGGATGCGGGGAGGTAGCGTTTCCTCCCTTGCCCCTGCACACTGGCTGTGTCAGTCTGTGCTTGCTCCTAAGCACGCCTTCCTGGTGTGGCTTTATACCCTGCCCACTTGGCAGGGCTGCATCTGTCCCTGGCGTGGCAGAGTAACAATTTTATCACATTTTAGATGTGCTTTTAGGCTGCTGTTTTTCTGAAAATAAGGAAAATACAAAGTCTTCCTAGTATGCCTGTAGTTTTCTTGATTCCTTTGGTTCTGTGAAATATGTAACGTCTTATATATGGATTTCCAATCTGCATTGAAAACAGACCTTGATTTGCAAATTTTAATATCCCTGCATGTTAAAACCAGCTGTTTATAACTTACGTTGTTCACAATATATACTCCTAAAGTTTTTGGGAAGCCAAAATACTGAGTTCCACTCGGTCTTATAAATATCCTACTGCTGTCAGCCTTCCTGCACCCTGGCAAGCCTTACGTGCCAGCTTTGTGTTGAAGGGTTTGTGCAGCGGAAATTCTCACAGATAATACACAACAGCAGAAAAGCTGAGCCAGCATCCTACGCTCCAGTACAGGTGCTGGGGGAAATGAATGGAGATGCTGTATATCACAGTAGATAAATAAGGTAGTATTTTGGAGGGTACGGGTGATTTTTACGTCCATGGGAGTTGTAAGTCAGTCACTATTGATACTTTTGCTATTTAACTTGGAGTTGGATTAAGATCTCCCCATTCTTGGGGAGACCAGATAGGTAGACCAAAAGTGCAAGGTTGGCTAGATGCTAGGTGGGAGGCTGCATAAAAGAAGGTGTGTAATTTAAACAGTGTCACTTCTTACAGAAAAGTTTTCTTTGCCTTCAGTCTTGCCACATGTGACAATGGGCTGCTCGCTTTTCCTGATGGGCACACCCAACAGTTTTGGTCCCTGGCTTTGCTCTCTGTCTCTCAGCAGAGTTGTCCTGACACCTTCTGCATTTCTTGTGGGTTTGGCTTATAGGGCATAAACTCCTTAAGAAATTCAGAAGGAAGCTGACCAACTCTATGACCAATATGCTTTTCCAGTGCTTGAAGGGCGGTGGCAATCACTCTGTCTGCAGCGGTAGGACTGCACATGCAAAGAAATAAATCCTGTAAAGCAGGAGCTGCTTTTTTAGGTATGAAGCTGTGATGCAGCCATTTATTCTGAGTTTGAGCCTGGAAGCTAACATTTCCAGCATCTTGTAAAAGAGATGATGTCTGTTCTGTCTTACAGAAACTGGAAGTATGTTGATAAATACAGCTTTACTGAACTAGAGTTAGGATGGAACTTAGGTGCGTGAACTGCATACATGCTTTTGGAATTGTGGTCTGTCTTCTTCCAAGCCCCATACAAACCATGCCCTTGCATGATTGGGTCATAAGAACAAGAAGGGAGGAGAGAATGTGAGGGTTTGAAGCCTTTTCAGTGGAAAATAAACCAAATGGGTATTTTGTGCACAAGATGCTGTAGGGATAGAGGAAAGGCCTTTAGTTTGTTTTAAAAAAAATCTCTACCGTACAAATGGAAAGGGCACACAATTTTCACACAGGTTCATATCTTTAATGTAGTTTCCTTAATGCAGTTATCTCTTCTTTTTGCATCTGTGACCACTTTGACTCCTTGCTATTTGTAATCCTCTAATTTACTTTTTGCTTCCCATTTAAAGGAATTTAGGAAGTCCTTCATGTTATGAAGCTGAGTTATCAAGGGTTTTTTTGTTTGTTATGCAGGCTTCGTACTACTCTGATCTGGGTCTTCACAACAGCGGCTATGCTTCCACATCTCAACCTTCTTGCCAAAATGGAAACTGGGTCTGTTGCTACCTGGCTTTGCCTGGTCTGGACTTGTTCTGACTTCATTTGGATAATGCAACCTCTTGTGCTTAGGAACGAATTTGGACCAATTGTCAAGCGTCTGTGTAGCTCTTTTTAGTAAAAACTTGAAAAAACAAAACCAAACCAGACCTTTTAAGATTAGAGTGAGTAATGGAAAGCTGTTTTAAAACTAGCACAATTAGTTTTCCTTTACTGCTCCTCCCTTTCCTACAGTTATTTTGTTCGCTTTTGGCCTCAATTGGTCTGGAAAAATAAGGGAAATGTTAATTAACTGAGGCTCTCTATTCTATTTGAGGCAACTCTCTGCTGACCGTGTTAGCCTAGCAGCTTAAGACAATCCAGTCTGCACAAAATGAATTTACAAGCAAGTAATTCACAGACCGCTAGAAGAAAATTGCTGAAGCTTCAGAATCACCCAGGAGGTTGGATTGTCCTCTGCGTGTGGACAGAGCTCAGCCAGTCCGGCACTAGCAAAGCGGTGCTGGAGCAGTGGTCCGCAGCCTGTCCTGCCCGATGGGCAGCAGCACGAGGACGTCGCCTGGTGCTTTGTGGCGGCCGGCGATGGGGCCACCGCAGATGAGCGGGCTGACTTGCAGCAGCACGTCGTCTGCAAGCTGTGGGCTGGGGACCACTGCTGGAGTATCTCTTGCAACTAATTATGCCAGATACAGTATGTGCTCTCTGAGCTTAATTGCTGCATCTTGTGAATGATGGTTACTAACAGCAAAGTCATTTGTTTCATGGTACTCTGACTTAAGTACTCATAATTTTGTCCTGAATTATTTGGTTTTCTTTGCATTTTTGTTTAATAATAAAATATACAAGAGATGATCTTCTAGCTGTGTGAAACACTTGAAATGTATGTCTTAAAACGCTTCTGTATTTGCGTGTAGCTCTTTTTCTGGCTTTGGTTAAAGTGAAGAGAAACACCCTTTCTGGTTGCTATACACAAATATGTGTGAGACAATAACAACTTAACAACCTGATATTAAATTATGCTGTTTTGCTTTTGCATACTGTTATGTCCTCCCTTCCTGTAGGAAATGCGTGTGTCTGCTTGGTGTTCTTAGTCTTTGGGAGCTGAGATCCAATGCTTTTGTGGTGCGGATGACTAATATTCTCTATACTGGGTTTCCTGCTCTTGTAGTTTAATAATCCTAATGTCTTATCAAGATGTTAATTCTGCTGTAGGTGCCTTTTTTATGTTTCATTTTCTATGCAAAAAAGTTTTGTGCTTGTCTTCCTCAGCCCTCCTTGCTGTACAGTGATGCCCTGCCAGCCAGAAGTTACAGGGTTTGTTGTACTAATGCTCTAAACACAAATACCGAAGCCGCTCACCTCCAGCCACGCATATGTTGTCTCTTACCTCTGTAGTTCCTGTTGGGTCCATTTATTTCACACTCTGGTGTCTGATCCATCTGAATGCACGTGTGCAATGCTGTTTGTACAGACCTGGGTTTGCTGATCCTTCCTTTTATTCCCACTGGAACTGTGAAACCACTGCTCATGGGGTTGTGATGCTGCTACAGGTGTCTCTCTGGATGGAGGCGGTTGTCTTCATTTTGGTGTGTTAGCTACAGTGTGCAGGAGCAGGCCAGAGAGAGGCAACATCAATTCTTTCTGGTTGTTTAACAGCTAACAAAACTGTTTTAAAAAAATTTTGTATTCAATTTCCACTCTTCTTGTTTAACCTTTAAAATGAGCTTCTCTCAGATTTTATTCTCAACGCTTAAAGGCAGAGTTCCCTGAGCCAGACATTTATATGCTAAACTGGAGCTAGAGTCTTAGAATATGCATCTTCCTCCTTTTTTATTAATTTGGCAAACTGGCTAGTAAGTGAAATTCATTAGGCGGGGGGTGGGGTGGGTTTCCCCCCATATTTTACTGGCACCAGAAATGAAAGTTAAACAGATTTGAACAACTTAAGAATTGATGTAGCTATTTTGTTGGAAGGCAACATCCACTTTTGAATTGATGATTGGGAAAATAGTTAGAAATGCATGACTGTGTGGTGGACTTGGGGGTGGATGTCAGATTTTGCATGTGCCTTACGGCGTTTCCCAGCTCACCGACTTCAGGTTGTCTTAGGTCTTCACTTGCATGTTGCTTGTGGTTACGTACAGGAGATGTCCCTGTCCTTGCACATACTGCTCACTCCCCTATGTCCTTCGCGCTGCACCTTGTGAATGTGTAATGCTCCAGACTGCAATCAGAAACTGGGTCTGCCAGTCCTGTTCTGACTCTGTCTTTTAATTGTAGGCGTCTGTGTATGACGAGAGCGTTTACAGTGGGAGTCGTCGGTATAGTGCCTCTAGTTCTCGTGCTGTAAGATGTTTTCTGCATTTCCCCGTTGTCTTGTCTCTGTCCTCCAGTAACCTCTGTGTACCAGAACACGGCCTTTTCTGGGCTGAGGAACATTTAAGATAGACCGTGTGAGATTCATAGCCTGTTGCTGTAGGCAAAAGTACAAGCACCCTTGCCGTGAGCTTTCATGAAATAATTAGTAGTGATTTATCCGCCGTTGTAACGCCTGGCCTCATGCAGACCAGCTCTGGCTAGCACCGCCAGAGTCCAGTGCTAGGCTCTTGCCTCCCGTGCGGCGAGGGGAATTCAGCCCTGCCTTCCGCTTGGTTTGCAGATAAAACACCTTGGAAGGATGGTACATAAAGTCCTTTCCCATACTGAGACAATTCTTTTGAAAACTGAGAATAAACCAGTGGTTTTAAACAAATAGATAAATAAAACCCACTTCCCCATTAGCACTTATCCTGTAGCACGAAGTAAAGGATTGTTGTGAACACATGGCTTGCTTGGTTTTGTTTCTTGGATTTATATCCTGTAGTGATGTCTCAGGCAACTTGTGACAATGTTTTCGAAATACAGGCTCCTGTGAGCAGAGGGCTCTGTTATTTATGGGGAGAGACAATATGAAGAATGACAATATAAATTGTTTCCTTTCAAAAAAGAGAGGGTGCAGGACTCTGGCTTACAGATTGGAAGGCACCTTCACCTCTTCTGAGGTGGGGCCTCTGTGTCATGGAGGGTGTTTGGGCCAAGCAGTAGCTGCTCTTGTATCTGCCTGGAAAAAATAAACCAGTCTTTTTCGATTTCTAAATTCTGCACTGTGGCTCAGTGCTTATTCTGCCTCGGAACTCCTTTGCTGATAATCAAAAAAACCCAACCAACCAACCAAAACAAAACCCCTGACAAACACAAAAACACTACCCAAGACCTGAACAGAAAAAAGGCTCAAGACAAAGCATTGATGTTAATTTAATGTTAAAAGTTACAATTTTATTAGCTTGGAGAAGGAAACAAACTTTCAAGAATGCTTAGTAAGCTCTTGTTGGTCTTTAAAGGGCTATGCCATCACCTCGCAATCATACTGATTCACTAGTTTTGGGCTGTGCATCTTGCTGCTACTGATGTTAAGCCTCAGATTACTTCTCATTTCACACTTGTGCCTTGTCTTCATTTGGCTGCCTTGGAAAATTCATCGATACTTATCTGTTTGGACTGTTGCGGCAGCAGCAGTGAATTTGCCACTGAGCCTGAGCCGAGCTGTTTGTAGCCCTTTGTTTGTACGGGATGTCTTTGTTTGAGAGGAGTCTCTCAAAGGGCCAGATGATACACTTCTTCTCTTGGGAGAAATCAGTTACAGTGGGCTCTGAGCCCAAAGACTGTTTACAAGTCTTTCAGCCACTGTTAATGGCTTGCACAGGGAACACTGAATAAAATCCTGGTGCTTGTTCCCCTTCCTCCATCCCATCCCACCCTGTGCCACAGGTATTCGGAAGCCTGCGTATAACCCAGCCGTTCCAGTTTCTGTTGCACGGTCGCCTGTGATAATGTGAGAGTTGAAGTACGAGGGTTTTGTCTCAAAGGGAACGGCCTTGTCACAATTGTCAAGTTATCTGTGGTTATTTAATGCCTCTGAACTCTATAGCACCTCCAAGATGTAGAGGGTGTGCCATTTGGGTAGCTCTCCCCAAAGAATGTTTTTGGATCATCAGAGGACAGGAGAATGCAGGGGGTGAGGCTGAAACTGGCTCTGCTTGGTCTCAGCTGAACAAGTGGCACTTGCTTCTGTATTCTGCCCTGCAATACACAGAGAGCAACTATGGAACAAATAGGTCCCGTGAAGCACTAATATGGGGCTTATCAGTAGTTATACTTTTTCCCTGTCAGGTGTTTCAGGTTTATTCTACATCCTCGTTACATTAAACATAAAACACTGGTAATGGCGCAAGGCTTCCGTGCTAGAACTTGTTATCAAGAAAACAAAACCTAAATATTAAGTTCAGTGCTTTTAGTTTTTAATTTAGGAACTGAAGTTGCTGTGATTGGAAATAGTTGTAAACTCTGTGCAGTTCTAAATTTTGAGTATTCTCATCTCTGAAATGAAACTCAGTAGTTCAGGTGCATGAAGCCAGCATCGCTTCATTGGAGGACACGGCTTGGTCATGTTCTGCCCTGCTTCAGGGGCTTCTAAGGGCTGTGTACCTTGGAACATAACGCTTAGTGGCTAGTAACTGAGCTTATGGTTGTACTGTAGCTGGGGTTATTTCCAGCTTATTCTCTTATCATTTATTAGTACTGTAAAATTACTTTTCATTTACTATTGTGCCGCTTTGTTAGTGTGACTGATGATACTGAAACAGTCCTCCAATAGCTTGGTGAAGACCTGGCTGTGTCTGTAGCTGAGGAGTCTGGAGGATTCCTGTAGTGGCCAGGTAACTTCAGAGAAGAAACCCTTAAAAAAAAGACAGAGTACATGCATCTCAAAAGTAGGATGGTTCTTTAGATTTCTTTTTTTTTTTTTTTATCTGAGAAACAGTCTTAAATGTCTGTAAAACAGACTTACAAAGGTCATCATCAACATCATCTGAGCTGCTGAGAAGAGCAGTTCCTCATGCTTGTTCCTGTCCCTGAACTGCCTCTGCTGTTGTGTCAGTACAAGCTTTTGCATGTGAAATTTGACAGACTGCCATGCCTCTCTACAAAGGCTACGGTCACAGTTGCCTTGAGGTGGTAGCAATAAGAAAAATATCATGCCTGGTAAACCTCAAAAACTTATTTAATTTATCTCTGTTCTGAATGTATCAAAACCTCCCTTTTATATATGCTTATGTACCTTTCTGTAAAGTTCATCTAAACACAAGATTGAGTGTGAAGCTGCTACTCTGAAATCTGAAAATAATTTTTAATAATAAAAAAAGGGAATAATTGTAAAATGCATTTCCAGAATAAGTTTTAGTTCTGTTTCCCTGACGCTTTAAACTTCCATTTCCCTTCTCTATTTCCACTGCATTTTATAACTCTGGAAGTAAAACAGTGTAGACATGTTCTTTGTCCTTGTCAGCAGCAAGTCAGCCCTGTTGTCTGTTCTGCATCACTGCTTAGATGTTTGCTTTTAATTAGGACTAAAATACTTTCTTTGGCAGGAGGTAAGGTCTGCAGGTGCTGCAAAAGCAGGAGAAATCCTCAGTCTCTGAGATGGTCTCAGTTTTTACTTTAATGACCACATAGATGGATGTTCCTTGCTGTGGCCTGTGGAGCATGGATTCCTTTCATACGTGCACAATGTTGGAAACGTGGGAAGAAGGCTCACCAGAGAACCTCTCGGCTCTTGAAGAGTAGTAGGATTGTATATAGGCTGAGAGTTGTTTACTTGTGACTGGTATCTTAAGATATATAAATAACTCATTAGTATTCTGTCATTCTAAGAATTGAATCAGAAGTGTACTTGGTCCGTCAACTGGAATTACTGCTTGCCTTAATTTTTAAATGAACAGCTGAGGTGTCTGTTCTTTGACTTTTGCTGCTATTCCTTTTGTCCAGCTGCATGTAACCATTTTTGTAACTAACTTTGGATGTAATGCTCTAGATCTACTCTCTTGCTTCCCTTCTCAATTCTAATGCTTTTCTCTTTTCTCTGCTTGCTGTTCTTGGTTTACCTGCGGCAGCCTTCCGAGTACAGCTGCTACCTTGGTTCGGGATCTCGGGCATCCTCAAGAGCCAGCTCTGCTCGGGCCAGTCCGGTGGTGAGCTCCTCTATTTTTCTTTGTTCCTCAACTGTTTAATTCTTTGGTTCTTCAGGGTCTCTTTTGTACAAAGAGGACACTGTCCCTCGTGGGACAGTTTCTTACGGTATTAATTGGACCTTCTGGGCAGTGCTTAAGACAAAGAAGGGGTGAACCAGATGAGAAATTACAAAACCAAAGTAATTTCTATGCATATGTTTTTACAATAGAAGCACACTTTGGATTCATGTGGTAATGCTAAATTTTTTCTAAGTTGGGCATAAAACACATCGGCAAAGGGTATTGTGAAAAAGAGTCTGTTGTTGATGCTAGTGCCACATGTCCTTTGGTTATTGAAATTGGGAGACCCTAAATCTTACTGCAGCATTCAAGTAGTTTAGTTTCTCTCCATTCAGCAGTATTTTGGTGGTGTTTAGCTGCAAAGCTGCAGGGCTATGCAGAGATTTTGATCTTTTCTATTCAGGATCTATTCAGGATTTGAACATATTTGTTGGACTGTAAGATTACCAGGCACTGCAGAGTCGTTGGCATGGTGAAGTGCTGGAAGGATTACGTGTACCTGGCGTGTCTAGCATCATGAATTCCCAAGTAGTCACGGCTGAACAAGGCTGAAATGCTAAAGGCTTGTCCAGCCCCTGTGACTGCAGTAGATCAAGACAAGACTTTTTCCCCTGCTTTTTACAGATATAAAGTAATTGTCTTCTGTTTTTTCAGTGGCATGTTAGTGCTTTCTCTTTGCGATTGTTCCATCTAGCTGTTTACAACTCTGAATATCTTTCCTGATTAATTTCAGAGCAAGGCCTGATAGCGTGGTGACAGCAGCAGAGTGCAGTAGCATGTCTTTTAGGGGAAATGTACAGCTTACAGTAAACCAGTCTATAACAAAATTAATCTTCTGTTGAGAGTGAGTCTTGAAGTGTTGCACTCAGTTTTGGTAAGCTGGCTTTGCTTCATGTAAACGTTCCTCCTAGTGAAGTTTTAATGTGCTAGTTCTCCTGGGACCCATCACACATTACCTACCACATCCCCAAGAGACAGAGTGATGAGGACGGTGATACTGTAAATTAATACACGGTGTGCTTCTGTAGCCACCTATTTGCCTTTGTTGCTTTGAGTAACTGAAACTTAAATGCTGTAAATGTTGCCTTAAGGGCTAATTAAAAAGGAGTATCTCGGTAGTCAAAGAAGCTACCTCAGCATGCAACACGGTACGCTGCAACATGAATGTTTGGAGTGTTTTCTCTTCAGTCAACACACAGTCTGCAGTAAGGAATTGTTTTGTATCTGATGACCCCCATCATGCTGGTTCTCCCTTCAAAGGCAGCCTGCAACTTGAAAGCCTGTGTGCTGTGGGGGTTTTCTCCCGTAGTTAGAACTGCGCGGGAAGTCTGCATCCCGGTGGTGAAAGGTGCCTGAACTCCCGATGCAGGGTTACTTCTTGTCGTCAGGCAGGGAACAGGCGAGCCTTTTGATCGTCAAATGAACCCTCTCCTTCTAAGTGAGAAAGAGCTGAATAAACTGGCTGGAGCAAAGAAAATGGAACTGATAGAATAGAGCTATGCCTCTGAAGTGTTGGTGTTTCCTGAAGACAAGGGTACATCCACTTTGTAAAGTTACAATTTTATTTTTTTATTTTTAAAAAAAGGATTTTCATAAGATAAAGTATGGCAGTCGGTTGGCTATAAATAAATCAGTGTTTTAATTAGTCCCTGAGTCTGAGTCCCTGAGCTATGCATTTTTGCAGCATATATCTTGCATCGGTAATACATCTTAAACGTTTTTGCAAACTGAATTTCAATTATCCCCAAAGCAAAAAATAATGAGAATAACCAGGGATTCCACTAAAGCTCTTCAAGTGTAAGAATTGGGTACTCATACAATGATGTTGGTTTCCATTATGTGGGTTTTGTATGCAGTCTGAGTCATTCATGCAAGTTGCTTACGGTAATCACAAAATGCTGCTTGCTCCTCCTGGGAGCTACAGGGGATTTTTTTTGGTTTTTATTCTCTGCTTACACTTCGGACTGTTTGCATGCAAGTGGCTGGAGATGGTTAGCTGTGTCAGCACCAATGCTGGAGAGGTGCCGAGCCGAATCTGCTCTGCAGGGAGACAACAGGCACTTTTT
>VZTV01133556.1:0-11291 GCA_013400875.1 Anhinga rufa
CTGTCCACTGCCTCCAGCTTCATACCTGTCTTGAAGAAGTTTTGGGATGGAGATGGTGGTTCCTACAAAGAGAAGTACAAAATGTGCTCAAAGAGGATATGCCAGTGCCTCCCCAGACTAGGGCTGTCCTCTCTATCAGCAAACTCACCTCCACAAGCAGATGGAGAAGGGAGCTAGTGGGCTGGATGTGAACCCCAACTAGGTGTGCACACACTGGCCTAGCTACGCAGCCACATGCCCTTTAAGTCAAGAGGCAACAAAATCCACTACTGACTGCTCTGCCACCACCTGGCTGCTGGACCAAATCCAGACAGTACTACTTCAGCACTGCACCCTGTGACATGTCTGTCCTGCAACACAGGCAGAAAATAAAGCTCCATGGAAAAGAGCCTTTGTAGGATACTCTCACCTTGTTATCTCAGAGCAGGAAAACCTGAAATATGACAGCCTCTCTCCATCACTCTTCTCCCACCTTCAGCTTTGCTAGACATGTAAGATCTGCCATCCCTCCTTACCTGGGGCTTGCTCTTCCTAGTCTTTTATACTTGAGATACACTAAAGCCACACCAACTATCCCATGCCACAGCACACGCTTCTAGACTGGCTTCTCTCTCTCTCTCTGACTTTACTAAGGGTGTAAGAATAACAAACTATGAAATTTGCAGTGTTGCCTCACAGCAATATTTGCACTCCTTGCAAGCTCTGGTACATTAAGATGTTTCAGAGAGGTGCTGACTTTCATATATCGCATTCCTGGCTTTGAGTAGCACCTGCAGCCCAAGTGAAAAACAAGCACATCTCTCAAGCCCAAGCACTGAAGCCCAAGCCACTTTCTTAGTAGACCTCTGTCTGCATCTTGACACTGCTACAACACAGCAGCAGAGGGTATGGACCTGTCCTAGAGAAGCAGCACCGTGGCAAAGCTGGGCAATGCTCCTCTCCTCTGGGATGAGCAGATCTCACACAAGACGCCAGCTGTGATTTTAGTGCTCTGCAGTAAAGGGGACATGCCAGAAGGATGTCTTCACAAACAGTACAGTAAAATACCTTGTGAAAAATCCGGACAGGAGCCATCTCTGCTCCATTCAGAGTCTTCAGAAGGAACATGGGCCAAGAGGAGGCATTCAGCCGAAAGCCTGCAGAGAAGGAAGCAAGAGATGGAGACTTTAAGGCTGTGGGGGCCACTGGACCCGGCAGCACATGCCTGCTCTGATGGGAACTTTGCAGTGGGCACAGATTGTGATCCCACACCACCCTCCTCCTCATGTTGGAGTCAGGTCTGACCTTTTCCAGATACTCTGAATGCAAAACATTATGTTGTTGAAAAGAAACATCTGGAAATGGACGTCTGACTGCAATATTCGCTTATCATAACAAAAGTCTGTACATTGACCATACAGGCAGAGTACTTTGTGCAGAGCTAGTGCTGGCAGCTTCAGTGATCCTACTACAGGGGAGACATGAATCAGCAAGTGCACACTCAGGCTATGAAATTTCTTCCTCAATAGGGAATCTCAGCTTCTGGGTGGCCTCCGCCACCTTTTAGAGTAAGCTGCAGGCAAGCTAACCTGAAGAAATAAAGAGGATGTGACTTGGCTGGGAAACAGATTTAACCATTACAGGAAAGGATGGCAGTTCTTGGCTCAACATGTTCTGTGAAAAAAAGTAAAGAAATAACAGGAAGGGGCTTATGGGAAGAAAAAGGCAAATTCACGTGCTTCAAGTCTGTGGCACTGTGTACGACTGCACAACTGACAGAAGTCTCCAGATATCACAAAACACTATCTTTGCTAAATGTGCATCTTCCTGTACAGGCAATTTCTGCTGCTCAGCTGAACACGGCATTGCACTTTCTGTATTTGCGGTGTTTTGAAGGTAACCCTGGGCCTGGACCTAGACAGAGAGCATCCCACGATGACTAACATGGCAAAGTTTTGCCAGGGCCGAAATGCCAGAACTCAACCAGCTCAGTACAGGCCACACTGCCAGCCCTGCAACTTTGTCAAAGCAGCCTGGAGACTGAACAAGCTAGCCACAAACCTCAGGGGATGGGAGAGCTAAGCTCCCAGAAGGGCAAAGACAACCTTTTATGTGAATTATCTATGTAAAGAAGGGGAGCAGCAGCAGATGTGTACAAATGGAAAATGCTACAAGGAGCACAGAAAAGAATTGCTGTGTTTTCTGTGCCCCTGCACCCTACAGGCAGAAAGGACAAGTGCAGAACTAGCTTTCTGTTACCTGTCTTTATGCTGCGTGTAAGAGAACCTCTCTTGTCTGGCCCAAGGTTAAGCAGGCGATACAGATCAGAGCTGGGCACACAGATTTCTTCTGGACTACGAACCCTCTCCTCTGGCACTGTCAGAAATTAGTTTTGCTCTGCAACTCGATTACACTTATTGCCATCTGCTGGCAAAAACCAGACAAGGCACAGGAGGAACCTGCGCCGCCTCTGCCAGCCCGAGGACAGGTACTCGTGCCTCCTGGGCAGGCTGCACCAGAGCTGTGACCTGCACCCTGGGATCAGGGTTTCAAAGAGACATCTGCAAATGGACCGCAGCATGCCTGAAAGTAACATAAAAAATGGCAGCTTTAATGTTAACAGCTGCAGCAGGTTTTGTCTGTAGCCATTATGAAGGGACAGGGTATAATTAGACTTGCACACACTCAGCTTCTTGTGGTGCGATATGCCAAAACACGCACCTGCTGATGTTTCTTCCTTCTTCAGAAAGGTCAGTCCCAAGTGTCCCATTGCAATTTAGACTGTACTTCCACCAAAGCTCACAAATGGTGCTCCAGGAAAACACATGAATAAAAACTCCTAACTCAAGGTGTCCTATTGAAGGTTTCTTGTATCACTATAGATCAGCTTGATATGATGTGGGGATGTGCTAATTGAGATATTTATGAAAACACTTCAAAAATAATGGGCAGCAGAACGCAAAAGCAGGTTAATCTTGCTGCTTAATAACAAAAGAATTGACAAATCAGTTCATTGTGGAAAAAAAAAAAAGTATGTTTAACTGAAGACAAGACTGGAAGAACTATTTGACTGCCCATGTTATTTATAAAGCTGTAGCCAAGCAAAATTAAATAAATAAACAGATGAAATATCACAAGCGTCCCTTCATGTGAGACATGACTTAAATCACTAGGAACCTTTTCAGTCATTATGTTTCCCCATCAGACGGTCTCCAGCTAACCTGCTATTGCCCCAAGGACACCTGGGCACAAATACACTTAGACAGCACAAATGAAAATTTAAATGCTTTTGAAATCTCAGTGTCAGGATTAGCAGTGATACAGCAGATGCCTCAGCCCTAACTGCTCTCTTGGTTATTCTCTACATCAAGATTTACAGATGCCCAGCAAAGCACCTCCACCCAGATACCAGTACTGTGCTCAGCTTGACGGGGGAGCGCAGGGGAAAGCACTGATGGACGGCAGCCGTTTCATGTCAAGCACACCTTTGAGATGACAGAGCTTGCAAGCAGGATTAGAAGCCTAAAGCAATGGGCAACAGCCAGAGATCAAGCCATTGCTGGAGCTATGCACCAGCTATTGCCTGTGTGGTGTCTCACAGAAAAAAAGAACCTCGATTCGTTCTGTCCTTGTACAGGCAATCACCCAGGAAAGGCCATCACAGTTGCTATGCTTTCAACACTACTGCCCACACTCCTGGCTCACCAGAACTTCGGGGTGCCCCTTGTTTGCTTGTGCGTCCTCTGGGAAACGGCACGGCTCTGGCATTCTTTCACACAAATGGGTGGAAAATGTGTTTTTTCTTTGAGGTACGCAGGCAGAATTTCAGAAGACATGAGAGCATGGTCAGCATGTGCTAATCCTGAACTTGAGCCGCCAAGAGCGAGAGCAGCTCACCAAGGTGCAAAGAGCTCTTTCATCTACACTCTAAAGCATCTCCCTACCCATGCTATGCCATCCACGTGGGAATACAGATCTGGTATGGGATACATCTGTTTAACAGCCCAAGCTAACAGGACTGGACTACATCACAGTGCTAGGCAGGGGCAGTCCACAGGTCTCTGTCCCAAGCACAGAAATATAAAAGAATAGTTTTCCCCACAGATAATGTAGGTGTTTGCTAGACAGTTGAACTTCAGCTCACCCAGTGGAGGCTGCAGCATCCCTCCATTCTTCTCACAGTTTCCTATGGGCTGGATTTCAGCAGAGTCCACCAGCCGCCAGAAGTCATTCTTGTTATCGCTGCCATCGAGGCGCAAGCGGAGGCGTGCGCCTGTCAGACCCACCACCGTGGCAATGCAAGTGGAGGTGGTGTTCCTGGGGTCCTGGGCTTCTAGTTTCATACTGATCTTGAATTCATTTGCAGGTGGAGTGTATGACTGCAAAGAAAAGAGCAGGGACCCAGTTAGAGACAGCATTTCCAATATATGCACCACCTCAGTCATAAACTTAAGCCCCAACAGCATCAAAACTGATTCTACCAAAGACTAACAGCATCCTCCAAGCGCAGCATGGGAGCAGATACCACAGAGCAGCAAAGAGAGTTCAGCGAGCCCTGGCAGATCTGTGACCCAGACCGTCGTCTTTCGGTTCTGCATCATCTAGACTAGACTTACCCTTTTCTCTTAGCCCTGTTCTCAGAAGAATCGCCCACCTGATCCAAGACTCAAATGCATACTCTGTGTGCTGCTGCCCCTCTGTCTGGACCCAGGGTGCCATGCCACGTCACTCCTGTATCCCCTATACTCAACATTATCACCTCTGTACTCAAGTACCCAATGCCTGGGGGTGTCGGGGGGTGCTATTCAATTCACAAAGACCTCGTGAATTCTGAAGACAATCTCCTTGCTGCACAGGATCCACCAAAACCTGGATCACAGCCTACTCAGAACATTTTCTTCAAGACCCTGTGCTCAGCAGAGAGAAAAAACATTCTTGTGTTCCCATTCATGCACATCTGAGCATTAAGTCTTCTGCAGCACTCTAACATTTGCAGTGCCTGAACGTATCTTTTTCATCTTTGCTTCAGCAAACTTAGATTTCTATGAAGTCTCCAATATCCTTAGGCATCTTCCTTGCCAAAAAAGAGGACTATTCCAGGCACAGAACTCTTAGGTCACCAACAGATCATCATCCTTGGCCTTTCTTGTTTTCATTCACCCTCTTACCTGCTTGAAGCAATGGGCAGGAGCTGGGATGGCACATGTCTCTTTCAGGTATTTCTCCCAGGTGAAGTGACCTGAGAAGAGAAAAGGAAAGGACTCAAATAAGAACTGACGAGCAAAAATCTCAGGAAAAGAGATGCTGGACTCCTAACGCCGGCAGTTCTCTACTTCTCACAGAGGAGGTGCTCACGGGCAACATGTTTTCATCAAGATCCTCTGATGTTTGTGACCACAGAAGATTTACAACTGCAGCTGACAGGCAGAACAAAGCATGGTGCTGCCTACAGCATCTTACTGCCTCCACACTGCTAAGGAGGGTCTGCAAAAAGTGAGGATAACAACCTACAACTTAATATAAAATACCCAGCACAGATAGGAATTCGTGGAGACTTCCAGGCAACTGCCCCTTAAAAATAATTCGTTAAACACATTGCTCGGGCTGGGATTAAGAACAGTCACTGCAGGCTAAAAGCAGCCCAAATCAACAGGAAACTTTGCACTGTGCTGACTTTACAGTTCCCCTGGTCCAGCATGCACACAGCTGGCCCCACAAGCCAGCTGCTCAGAGCAGGTATCAGCCCGTCCCCGGCAGTTAGTGGACAGGTCAGCAATTAATTCCATAAGCAGACACGGAGTCCATAGCTTGGGCAGGATGGAAGCAGGGATCCCCCAAATGGGGATTTACCGAACAGAGCGTCTCAGCCAACACCAAAGCCCCTTCCACCAAGGGCCGCTGCTGGGGGAAGAGCATTTTAAGCTTGCCTTCACCCTTCCCATGTACAGCAGGAAGGGTAAAAGCAATATGCCATCCAGGGAAACCTGTTATTAAATGAGGAATTAAAAGCTCTTGTGATCTGAGCAAATCATGACTTCTGCCATTTACACTGAGCAGCTGGGAAAGGATCCTTCCAGCATGACATTAGCTTGTATTCATCTGAATGGCTCCCAGGAGACCGCTGTTTTCAAGTCATTTCAAGAGCATTGGTGGCAGCATAATTAAAGAGTCAGCTACCGCTTCCCCTATTCACGTCAAGTTTTTAATCAGTCTATTTTCAAAACAAAAGCTACATTAAGAACCATTTTAGCTACTGCAGTGAACACCACACCTCTAAAAATTCAGGCATTAAGGTCAACACACATTACTTTAGTTCTGCCTCACGTGCACAGAGAAGTCTTAAGGGCTCGATAATCTACTAGCTTCAAATAAATAAAAGGAATGCTGCTTTCTTGCTGCCTCCCATGCAGATGACTAGCACACTGTTAAATACAGTGGAAATGAACAGAAAAAATACAGTTTCGCTGCCATACTGGCTGAATAGATTTCTGTATACAGACTCTTGACAGCAGCTCTCCATTCCTCAGAGCACGTGTTTCCATCCACTGGCACGCATCTTCTTTTCAGCCAACAGTCTCACACCGAGGTGAATGAAGAAATTCAGTGATTCAATGCAATGATGCTCTCACAAAAACAAAATTCTTTTGCTTTAATTGAAGGTACAATTTTACACTGTTACGTCAATGAAACTCTTTATATGAATAATGTGTAATAAATATCCAGCCAAAGCAAACCCAGGCGTGGAAATGCCTTGCTGCATCCCACCCCTTAACTCTGATTGCTGATCTGGGCTCAGCTCAGACTGGGATGGCCCTTCAGAGACCCTTGTCCACAGAGGATGCCCGCAGTGACAGCACCGGGGCGAGGAGTGCAAGCCTCAGCCCCAGGGCCTGAGCAAGCATCTTGAAAAGGATCAGCTGTGCTTGACAATTTTATTTTTAAAAAGAAACCTACCCTCCCCTCAGCTGGTTTCAATCCCTCGCTATTAAAAGTAGTCATGGTTTTAATCCTTCCACTTTTCACTCGCTCCCAACCAAGTGAGGCTGCTCTGCTCCCTGCAGCAGCTCACACTGCAGTCGAGATCGATGCTCCACAATCCCAGCAGGAGCAGTAAATTTCTGAGACAGCTGCGTGCCTCTAAAAATAGTGTTTGGACATGGAACTTATTTGAGATTGAGATTATGGCCTGTTGGGATCCAACCACCATATGAAGACACACACAACAGTAGAACTGCAGCTACTTACGACTCTCAGTTCTGGTGACTTATTTTGCAAAGAAAAGCAGGAGCAGCAGAAGGACTTCTCTAAACTCTAAGAAAAGACAGAGCCGATACAGCAGAGTTAAGCCTTCCTTCCTTCTCTGTTCACTATCAGCCATTTCTTTACAGAAAGATGGCATGACAAGCACAATTAAGGACTGCACTTGTTTTTCAGGATTACTCTCAAACTAGGACGGAAACTGTGCACTGAAATTGGAGGCTGCCACCGCTGCCTTAGTGAGGGAGGAAGCCCTGCACAGAATGTAGGGAATGGTTTTAAATCAATTCAGTAATAGTATTTAGCTCACAATACAATGTTTTTCAAGCAGGAATTTCAAAGTACACTTAAGCAAATATGATCTGCTTCAACTTAAAAACTGCAGGAAGAACTGGAAGAAAATGGCATTAACACAAAAGAGAGAAGTTTTTTTACAACAAAGGGAGAGCTGCCAATGAAAGAGAAAAAAGCAGGAGGCACTTCAGGCTTTTTTAATTGGGGGGCAGGGAACGAGCCCCGAGCTCTGTGCTTGAGAAAGAGCATGTATGGATGAGGATGGATAAAGCACACTTGGCCCTCTCAACCTTAGCTCTTCTGGACCATACCCAAATCCTGCTCGCCATACCGATCCCCACTCACTTCCAACGCTCCAAACAGATCTACTCTGGAGCCTCCACGCCAGGCATGCTGTTGGCCAGGACGCCAAAGCTGGCTGATGCCATTTTACAGGCTCACTGTGTACAGAGATTGTAAGGCCAGAGAGAAACATTGATAATATCTTGCTTGGCTTTCTCGTTAGCATGGAACCAACTATCTTGTATTTTATATTCTCTCAATATTCTTATTCATATTAATAAACTGGATGCCTTACTGTAGAGGGACAGGATGTTTTAGTCTGCAAGATGCTTGTTTCTTATTTGGCCTGGGTAGGGAACACTGGAGAATGTTTTCTGAGTGCTGATCAAAAAACCCTGGTGGCTTTTCTCCAATTCCCAGTGAATCACTTTGCTTCATGAAAAAACAGCACTTCAGCCGGTCCTAAAGTGTCTCTTTTACTGGTGATGGAGCAGGGGTGTCCAAGGACAGAGCTGACTTTAGGGACTGAAATCCTCTCTCACCCTAAAAAGCAAAGGGGAACACTCGCTCCGCTGCTGCCCCCAGCTTCCAGTACAATATGCAAAATGCCCTACCAGCCCTAAAATCACCCTCTATTTTTCCTGGTCTCTGCCTTGTCTTTCATCCCCACAGACTGGAAGGATCATCGTTTGAACAGACCATGTTCCTCCATACTACATACATCAGATCTTTACAGGAAGAAACGAGAGTAGAACACTTAATGAGAAACACCACGTTTTTGTACTTACATCTGTGAGCTAAACAAAAGCCAAGGATTGTAAAACCTATCTGACACCCTGTAAGTCGGCTGTGAAAATGCCTACTAAAGGTGACTGTCTATCACTTTTGCTTGCCTTTGGAAAGCTCCTTACCATGCACTTGTGCCAAAGGGAGCTATTACTTGCAGGCAGAGTGTCAGATTTGGGCTCTGATGTCTTAACCTTCAAAAATATTTACTACAAACAAAACACTCCACACACCCAAGGGGTCAAACTACAGTAGTTGTGAACAATGCAGCTCTGCACCCTTGTGTTTCAATTCTCATCGTGTTGCATTTAATGTTGATCTTTTGCCCAGAATTTAAATGAAGATGGAGTTTCTGTTTATATCTTTAACCGAAGTCTGGTTTGGGCTCCATTAGCATTTCAGCTCCCGAGGGGTCATCAATCCAACTGAAACGATACATGTGCGTTTCAGGTCACATCTGTGAAGGAGAACGTGCCCTACCCAGATCAAGGCATCCCATTAAAGTCTGCAGCCCATATGTGTGTCTGCTAACAAGCATCAAGGCAGCACATGAAAGCAGCACGGTTTGAGCCAACTCAGTATGAAAATTAGCAGAATATCATCTCTGCTTGCAGATCCAAAGGCAACAGTGGCCTTCCCCAACGTCTGGGCGCAGCCTCCCAAGGGGTCAGCTCTCCCACCGCGATGGCAGAGCTCCTGCATGTCCTATCCGCTATAATTTCCAGGCACTTTGCTCAGCCATCAGTCCAGCTGCACATTCTCCACTGGTAACAGCTATGACTGATAACATGATCCCACTTACTCACTGCCTTGCTCAGAAGAAACACGAGAATGTGCGAGCCAAAACTAATAGGTTTCAAACATCTCAACGCTGTCTGTTTGCTTCTTCTCAAGAGGTGTCCAATTCAGTATTAGCTTTGAGCAGAAATCCTTTCAGCCTGGACTATGGGGTGCTCTGTGCCAGAATGCTACCGCAGTTTCACCCCCCTCACTGCGTACCTGAGCTTTGGGCAGTGATGAGTGGCTCAGAGTTTCTTGCAGGGAGGCAATCCCCGATCCCGCTGGTACAACATGTGCTTGCTGAGTGGACACATGCACATCAGCATGTCTGCAGCCCTGGGATGCGGTAAGGTGTGGAGGTTGGTGTGCTGAGTTACCATGAGTACTGATGGGAAAGCACACCTCTGAATTTCACAGAAAGCTCCTTTTCAGGTCAGCATTGCCACTGAACAACAGCCAGTCCTCTGACATCTGCAAATGGTGCAGCATGTGGAGCAGGGGGAAAGCTGCCATGGAGCCCCCAACACCCCAAAGGCAAACTATACCGGCCATGTGAGCTGTGACGGTGCCCCATAATGTCACGTGAAGCTCAGCACAGGTTGACAAGAGGACCCAGGACTTTATCGGAGTTGCTAAAGTTTCTCCCCTTGGAGAAGGTTCTTCCCAAACTGTGATCCACAGTACTTCAGTGTTAGAAGTAGACAAGGACAGACAAGATGCCCCAAGAGAGACCGGTGAGGGCTGATGGTGGCCCACAGTCCAACATGCCTGAGAACCACCACCCTGAGTCTCACCTCAGGGCCCAGGATAACCAAGCCCCTGAAGCACAGCAGCTACTTCAGCTCTCCCAGGGGCTCTAAGAAACACAGGTGAGCCTTTCACAATGGCAAACACGTGTTTCCTGTTAGAAATGGCTTAACTCAGGCAATGTTTAGTTTCTTGTCACTCTGTACTTGGTGGGAAGTATGGACATCACCTTGATACAGGGACATGGGAAATATAAGGACATAAAGACATCCTTATACTCTGTAAGTAAAATGTGGACTCTAAAATCTTTTACTAAATTATACAAGCCTTACATAAACTTCCTAAAGTTGGAAGTCGCCTGCATATCCCCCCTGAGAGACAGCAGGAGCTGCCAGTTTTAGGAACTCAGCCTGCGGGCACTGTGCACAGGGCCACAGCCTGCCCTGCCCGAACACAGGACACCTCATATCCAAAGGATCTGAGAAGCGATTGACCCCTGTGCTGCTACTACCAGCCCTTGCCTGGTGCTCTGCCGAGCCCGCCGGCATCGCCTCTGCTGGGACAAGGGCCCAATTCCTGCCGTGGGGAAGAGGGAGTGCAGGTCACACCATGTCTCTCCTACAGCAACGAGGACTGGGCTGGCTGCTGCTGTGAATGTGGAAGAGGAGCTCATGGAGGATTAAAGTGTCCTTGGCATGAGAAGCCTCTGTGAAAACGTGGGCAGTCACCCCTCGACATTCACAGCTGGGCAGTAGGAAACAGATCTGCTTGATCCTGGCCAATTTAAAAATGAGCTGGCTCAGCTGCGTGCTTACCCCAGTGTCTTCTCAGCCACTTTCGACTGTGGTCAGATTAAACACACAAGGACTGTCCAAAAGTAGTTTTTATCTTTTAACTAATTTGGCATGCTGCACATCTAAGCAACTCAAAAAGCTTATAGGGAAAAGAAAAAAGAACAAAACAACAAATGGGAGAAGGGAGCTCTCTTACCTTGGTACTGGGAGGGAGACTCTGATGGGCGGCTGTACTTGTGCTTTTTACCATCTTTCCAGTCTATGGCTGAGACAAGAAATAAAGCATTTGTGTCAGTGAAGGAAGCCAGCTAATTCACTCTTCAACATTATCTGCTCATGTCACCTGCTCTACAGGCACCTCAGAGGAGAGGA
>VZTV01133559.1:0-10460 GCA_013400875.1 Anhinga rufa
CTTCTTCAGCATGTGTCACCTCCGGCCAGTGTCCCAGGCGGAACCAGGCCACGCTGCAATGGCTACATAAGGCTCTAGAGCAAGGTTCCGCTTGGGATGTAGCAGAGAAATTCTGTTTGAAAGCCTAAGTTGTGTAAGAGCTCAAAGGGTCACAAAGAAGCTATAAGACATTTCTACAAAGGAGAGGCTGAGCTTTGTCACAGCACTGACTGTAGTGAGCGAATTCTCAACCCATGCTATGTAAGTCGTGTCTTAGAACAATTAATATTTTGGTTCACGTAGATGCGAAACAGCCGGTTACGATAACTGCCAAAGTGGGAACCTTCAAAAGAAAGCAGCAGATGAGAGATTTCCTGGACCATTTGCCGAAGGACGACCACGACGACATTTTCAATGCGACGCCCTTTCAGTACAGAAAAGTAAAGGTAAATCTGGGAACAGCGTCTGTATGCGTAAGCTTTCCTGGTTGGTATTTCAGGGGTGTGTTACAAGCCGCCTGGTTCAGTTCCATCCATAAAACCGTGTGGATCTGGGGGAAGAGGCTTATTTCCTGGCTCTGTGATCGCAATGCTTTGATTGTCGGCAGTGAGACCGTGTGGAAGGTGGCTTCTGCAGGCGAGCGTTACGGCTGCACAGGGGTGTGACGCCAGCCCTGTCGGGGTCTCCCTTCTGCCGCTGGGAAGCGCGGGTTGCACGGTGGTGCCGCTGTCCTGGGGCCGACCGCTGGACCCTTGTGCCGTGCAACCGGCTCCTTTCCGAAGTCGCGCTGATGCTTAACAGGGCTTTTTCCTTTCTCTCCTCTCGGCTCACCTCGCGCGTAAAACCGCTTGCCCCTCCCCGCTGCCTGTGGGTGGTTTCTCTTTGGGAGCACTGTTACCCTCTCCTGGCCCTCGCCTCTTGTTTACTCCGGCTCTGCTGTTTGCTGCCTGTTGGGGCCGAGAGCCGCCCCTCTCCTGGGCTGGGCTCCCTGTCGGCAGCGAAGTGGGATCCCGTGCCACGGGCAGCCCCCAAGGCAGCCAGCAGACGCGGCACCCCAGCTCTGCTGTAAACCTCCGCTGAGCTGCCGTGAGGTGCAATTATGTGCGCCAGGTGATAGTTAAGGCTCTGTTTTCATTTGTGAGGAGAAAGCCACTCAATTTTTTTTCCCCATAGGAAATTTTTGAAGTATATTTCATGCTGCATCTTTCTTTTTGCTGTTACCTGACCAAACAAGCTCTGTCTATTAAAACTAGCACCTCAGTTCCAGCAGGGACTCCAAACCACACCTGTACGTCTCTTGATACATTCGTTCTTCTGTGGGTTTTCTCGGTAGCAGCAGTGCATTTCTTTTTCTGGGACGCACGTGGAAGTAATGCCACGGCTCGCTGCAGAGTCAGAATTTCAGCAGTGGTCACTTCGTTGCTTTCTGTAAACGGCAGCGTGCGATGGAGAAAAAATGCCCACAACCAGCACGAGGGGATTGGCTGTGAAAGAGTCGATGCAGCCGTGTCCAGGACACCCTGGTTTTGCAGGGGGTTCTCCAGGAGACCCTCCTTTGGTAGAATACAGTTTCAGCCAGTGATTCGGAAGGGTTCTCCTTTTTTCTTTTCTTTTTTTTTTTTTTTTTTTCAAATTCATTCTGCCTAGCTTGTGCTGTGCAAAAGCAGCTAGCCTCCTTCTGCCGGGTATGGTGAGGTGTACCTCCGGAGAGAAACTCTGTATATTTAGGAGTCCTGAGCGGATTCCCCGTCCGCAAACTAGTCCAGCCCCTCTTTGAGCCCACCGCGCAGGCTCTTCACAGCTGCAGTGTCTTGCACTAAGTTCCAGCGCTGAACTATTTGCTGTGTGAAGAAGCACAATCTTATTTGTTCTGAACTTGCACCTGCTGGCTTTGTCCCCCTCTTCTCGTGGGGGAGAGACGGTGAACAACCGTCCTGGTCCCCGAGCCGCCCTGATGCCAGCTGTAGCTCTCCCCCACCCAGGACCTGCTGTGCTTTTGATCGCCTGTGCTCCTCCTCTGTGAACCCTTCCAGTTCTCCTCTCTCTTCAGAATGGAAGGACTGGAAGTTCACTGAGTAATCCTGAAATCCTCCTCCTGAGTAGTAACGATCAGCTTTGAGCTCGTAACTTTAGTCAGAAATTATTTTTTGAATGTGCAGTAGCAGCCAAAAAAGGCCAGCAAAATGTTGGGCATCAACAGGAGGAGTATTAAGAGCAGGATCGAGGCATCACTTGGCTGCCGCGCTGCGTCCTTGCGTACCCGCATTCTGTGTACTCTGCACGTTGCTGGTTTCTGTGTCTCAAGAGGGACACAGTGGAGTCCAAAACGCAACTGAAGTGAGCGAGGGAATGGAGCGACTGCCTGTCGAGGAGAGACCAGAGAGTGTGGGGCTCCCTGTCTGGGGAAGAGGGACAGAACTGAGGTTCGCAGGGTCGTGAAGAGGCTGTGTCCTACCGCCACTCTGAGACAGCCCTGGGAAGCCTTGTTGGCAGACTTCTGTTAGCAAGGGCGGGTCACTGATTGCTCTGATGTGGCTTTGTAGCTGCCAACCTTCCGGGGAAGCCACGAAGATGATGATGATGACTTCGCACTTACGGACAACCCAGTCACACCCGCCTCGGCTGTCTTCCCTACGGTGAAAACCCCTCAGTGTGAGCACATCAGCCCCAGTATGCTGGCACCCATCAACAGGTAGGAACTCGTATGATCGTCCTTCTGCTAACCTTTTCCTTTCTCATTTTCCCCAAGACTGTTTCTTGTCTTCTGAGAAAGATCACTCTTGGAGCTGGGACAGCAGTTCACTTCCAAGCTTAGAGCACGCGTGGTAAAGCCTGCAGTCCCGGAGGGGTTTGTAGAGAACGCTCTTCCCTCTGACAGCACGTGCAGTTTGAGCTACTCAGCTGAGCGCGGGCAACGAGAACAGTGCCAGTTGCGTGTCCTTTTGCTCTCGGAGAAGGTGGTGATTTGGGCTTCAGCATCAGCAGAGGTTTCTGTGCTCGTTTTGAGTCTTAAACCTGTTAACCCGGTTGCTTCAGGCTTTACTGCAACTGGAATCATGTTGAAACTTGTGGAGTAACTGGCATTTTATCTAACGGACAAGAAATGGCCATCATCTGGGAAGGTGATGAAGCTGTCTGCTGCCTGCATTAGGTGCTCTACTGTGTGATCCAGTTAAACACTTCTGTGGTGTTACGCTCCCAGAGCTGCTGTTGTATTTAATTGACCAACAACTGTTTTTAATGGCCATGCTAATTTTCTTTCTGAGTTAGAGCTGTAGGCACAGCGCCTTTAACGGTGTCCAGCGGATTCCGTGGGCGGCACTCCAGTGACGCTAACGGGCTTCGTTACACCCACAGGAAGGATTACGACAGGCACGTGTTCAGGATGCAGAAGAACACGCAGGGCAGCAGAGGCACCTGGGACAACGTCAAGAAGAAGTCGGTAATGCTGGTTTCCTTGAACGTGGCCTAGTGCCGCCTTAAAGATGCAAAGCTTTGCCAAGCAGCGGGCAAAAGAATCCCGGGATCGCAGGCCACTTCTGTGACTCTGCTGCTGTGTATTCAGGAAGGAAACCGGGAGCCCTCCCCTCCTGCCCCAGCTTCTGGGTGTGGTATCTGCTTTTGGAGAAAAGCTCCGTTTGTTAGACAAGAGCTATTACGGTCGGGATCAAATCCATTGCTGCTTTTCAGGATTTTAACTGCTTTTGCATTCTGGGATCTTTAGGTGCATTAAGTTCCTGTTACATTCTTCTGTACAGGGGAAAACAGTAGTTCTCACCTTGTATCAGAAAGCCCCTGAATCATGTCTTTACTCCTTCAGTACCCCAAGTTCTGTAATTCCTCTGGCCCTTCCACAAAAAGCTGAGATCCCAGAAGCAGAAAAATGGCTCCTGCCTCTATGTTAGTGAAAGCATTTGTGGTAGTTGAACAGTTTTTAAGTTTTCAGTGAAAACGCAGCCTAGCAATGGGGCCTTGATGGCAGTGTAAGGAATACTGGCTGTGCCAGCTTGGCTGCTGGCCCTGCGCCGGGGAGCTGCTGGCTGAGCGGAGCCTTTTTGTCCTTCCTGGCAGGCAGGATGCGTGCTGGAGACGCCAGCATCACACAGAACCACCTCCAGTTTTGGTAAAAGTAAGTGCTCTTCCTTTCACTCGCTTTCGCATCGCCACTGGCTTGTTGGGCGTCCACAATTTTCGCATTTAGCAGTTTTTCTGCAGTGTTTCTCGGGAGCGTCTTTGCTTGTCGGACCTTCCGTACCTGCTTTCCACGCTCGGGCGCGCACACTAATAACCCCCCTCTTTTTCTCCTTGCAGAGGTGAAGCAGCCCTCTGCTGTAGGGAAACTCTTTGTGGCTGAGGCAGCAGATTCATCAGAGGAAGAACAGGATGATTCTTCTGTTTAATGAATTCTGGATCTTATTAGCTCAACACGTCTGTGCCCCTGGCATGAAGCAAGGGGGTTTGGCCATTCCTCTGCGGTGGCGTTCCTGTGATGTTAAGATTTCAGCCTGGGAGCCCTGACCTGCCGTGTTTTTGTGTTTTAACACCACTCTCATCTGTCCGGCAACAGCTGCCTCTGCCCAGCGGATGAAGCTGCACTTCCGTGCCCAGGCTCCTCCTTTCTGTTGCCCTGTTTCTCCTGGGGGAGGGAGAAATGTGCTCAGACACCAGTTACTGGCAAGTTTTGATTCATTTTAAGATAAAATATCTTTATGAAGTATAGCTGTATAATAAATGTATAATGGTACAGTCTGTAACTATCTGAAATTACTTTTTAGCTTCCTGTACTGAGAGTTGGAGTTTTTACGTTTCCTTAACGTAATAAAAAAGGACAAGCTTATTTTACTCACATGAGAATCAGACTGACTGGGGGAGAAGCAGCATTTGCATGCTGAGCAGCTCAATGAGACTGAGGGAGGTCTGGGCAGGCCCCTTTTCATCCTCTCTCGCTTTTAAATAGCTGTGGATGGCTGGTGTCAGCCTGTTGCGGGTCTGCGTCAGACCCGCACCCCTCCTGTGCCAGCACGGTGCTTTATCATCGCTTCCCTCGCCTCTGTAGGGGCACTGCAGGAAGGGACACGAAGGGATGAACCCATTACTCTGCCGCGTAGCCACGGTGTGGCAGCACCAAGCTGCGGCTGGGCGCTGGAGGGAGCCTTCCCCTGGGGCCACCTCTGCCCGCAGCCGCGCTCGGTGGCTGGGCTGGGAGCAGAGTGGAGGGGATGCGCTCGCTGCCCTGGGCCCATCCATTGCGACATCACACCTCTCGCTGTTCTGGGCGGGAATCGGGAATGTCAGGCAATCCACTTCTTCCCTAGCAAACACGTGCACTGCTTTTGCTGCAGAGGGCAAGTAACTGCCGGCAGGCTCCTTCCCCTCTGCCTGAGCCAGAAAGCCTGCCTTTGCCAAAACGCTTCAGCCATTATTCTCATTTTTAAAGGATTTTTGGCATGATCATGCCCAGCAAACAAAAGCCAGCCCTTCCCCGTGCCCCCAGCGCCACTTGCCTTGCTCTGCTGGTGTCTGCAGGACAGGGCGGGCCCGGCGGAGGCATGGCCTCGCGCTGGCTGACAGACAGAAGCAGCTGGAGCACGCCAGAAGCCCCTGGCGTTTCTGCAAAGATTTATTTACATATTTTACAGTGAATCAAAACTCAGTAAAGTGCAATTAAAAGAAAACAGCCCGGGGTTCCAAAACCAAGTTCTGGGCGCTGCCTCTCCCCTTGGCGCAGAGGTTCTCGGGCAGCATCTGCACGTCAAAACCGTAGTGGAGGTAGCGGTAGATCTCCTCTGCCTTCTGCAGGGTGACATGGGCGCCGGCGGCGATGTCCCGCGGGGAGCTGCGAGAGACAGAGGGCAAACCGCCAGTGGGCAACGAGCGTCCGGAGTGAGGAGAGCGAGAGGCGCGCCAGGAGCTGCTGGCGTCGCCTCGTGCAGGCTTGAGAGCACACCGCGCTACGCAAGCCCAGGAGAGCTGCAGAGAAAATGGAACGCCGTGACCGGGGAAAGGAGCAGTGGGAGGGATGGATGCGGAGCCCGTGCCACGGCCCTGGCCTGCTCCGCCGGAGGCGACTGAGGAAAGCACGCAGCACAGGACTGATGCGGCGAGGGGAAAGCGCCTGGGGAGCTCTGGCAGTAAGAGAAAGGATCCCACCCCAGCAGGAGGGGCCCGACGAGGAGCCACGCATCCTTGCTGTTACCTGTTGGCCACCTTCTTCACGGAGCCAAAGGAATGGCACATGTTGAGAGCAGCCAGGTAGCTGAGGTTCGGAATACTCAAGTAGAAGCTGAGCACCTCCCGTTTGTGAGCCCCCACCTCTGTTGGCACGCGAATGGCGGCATTTTTTCTTTGCTCCACCAAAGCGAGGTCTTTCAGCAAACCGGCACTTTCCTCTTGGCAAGAGCTAAAAAGAATTCGGACGCCAGCCTGGACCAAGGCTGAGAGCACGCCGTCGTAGTACTGCGTCCTCTGGAAAAATCGTGACGTTTCTCCTGCGGAGTTAAAATAGAGAAAACTCAGTGAGTTTTAAGTGCTAAAACAACTGTGAAAAGCCTAATGTGAATCACTCGCAAAGCAAAACGGCTCAAAGATCCCCTGCTTTGAGAACGCACAACCAAAAACAAGACGAGGGAAAATGTCTCAAGGGAAGGAGGCAGGAGGGGTCACAGGAGCAGGATTTACTCGGCTATTTCAGAGGCAGGGCTCAGGAATTAACACTGAACTTGCAGAGGAAACGTCATTAGGAGAGAGGATTGGGAGGAACACGTGGTGAGTGATGAACAACAGGACAGACCAAATCAAAGGGATTTGGTAAAGCTACAGAGGTAAAAACACACCCGAACACTGTCAAACGCTGCGGAAAGAGCGTAATGAGTAAAAGTGGACAAAACCGATGAAAATGAACAACACCTTCGTGGCGGGGTAAAAAGGCAGCTCAAACCCAATCCACTTATCTACAGCCCCCGCGGAGAAGTTACATCTTCAGTGACCAATTCTACCATTGTTTCCATATCTGAACCATCGATAAATTAGATTTATGTCACAAAAACAAAGCTGCATCCACGACAATTTGATTTTGGTAGCGGAGTTTTATATCCCAGAACGTCTGTAATTTAAGTGGAGCTGTGAGCTCTAGTTACATCTTCTGTGAAGCAGGTGCGAGCAAGACCTCTCAGTCATTGCCTAGAGGGCCCCGAGCCTTACTAAAATTGTTTGATTGCATAATTTGGATCTCAGGATTACAGCAAATGGCTTGGCCAAATTATCTAAATTAAAGAAATAGTCTTGAATTTTCCACAAATGTCTAATCAAGTCAGGAGGCGTCTCCGAGACTTCTGTGCTTCGTGACACGAGGCAGCAGCCCAAGCAGAGCCTTCCCAGCGTAACTCTTTGTAGCAGCGCTCTCTGTGTCTTACCTCTTACCTTCTGCCTGCTGAGGCAGCAGCCCTGCGCGGTTTGGTCTCTACAGTTCGGAGGCAGACTGACACGTGGGCCGACGTGCTCAGGCTGCCTACCGCGCTCACTGGTTCTAAACCGTGAGAGACTCCCCGGGCTGTTTGGCAGATGCCACGCGCTGGGGTACTGCTAGAAAAAACATGTTTTTCTCGAGTCCGCTGTTATTTTAGTGCTAAACATAGATAAGATCGTGCTTGTTCCTTCTTTGTTGAAATCTGTCTTCAAGCTGGGTTTCTTTTGCACCTATTAGTATGGTCAGTTAATCACGTTTGCGTTAACTTGCTTTTCCCTGCCTCAGTAATCAGTAGGCGATGTAGCCCTCTGGATCCTGTTGTCCATCTCCGCCTGGATTAAATGGCCCTCAAAAATCAAAACAAGTTTTAATGTTCAGCTGGTGACCTTATAAATGCAATACTCCTGCAGAGACTAGCGTACAGGTTTTCAGTGCCCTTCCTGTCCTGCGCGGTACACGAAGCCAGAGTGGCCAGCGCCAGCCCGGGGCAGAGCAGCGCGGCCCCGTGGTGCCCCTGCCTGGGAACACCTACCTGTCTTAATCCTGTCCTTTTCCACGATCACACATATCCTCTGAAACATGCTCTGCAGGCGCTGGATCCGCTGGGTGACTTTGCTCCTGTTGACGGGGTTCAGTAATTCTGACAGGTATCTCCTCTCCACTGCCATGCAGTTGCTCACGATGTAGTCGCAGCTGCTCAGCGAGCAAACCTGCACCCTCACTCCGTGAACGGCCTTCAAGGAAGAAACCACCTCTGCTCCGGAGGAGATCTCACAGCTGTCTACCAGAATACAGAGCGGAGGCTTTTTCTCCAGAGGGTCATGGGAAAGCAGAGCCGGAGCTGTCGAGGGGTTTGTGGAAGCAGAACAAGGCGGCACTGAAGTGCTCCTACAGGCGTTCTTCACAGAACTTTCCACCTGTGAATGTTGAAACACAGCGTTTCCAGGAGAACACAGAAGCATACGGCCAAAGAACAACATGCCAATAAAAAAAATACACGGTGTTCAGATGCCGTTGCTTAACAGATACACTTTGTTCCATGTTTTTTGTTTTTTTTTTTAAATCTAATTAATAAAATCTTGGGGGAAAAAAAAGGTATTTTTTGATACTGCAAAACATCAACACTTTCAGGTTAACGCTTTAATCCCCTGCAACCAACCTCCCAAATTAGCTGATCTAAATATTTAGCAGCTTGAATGACAAAAGCATTGCAGCCTTCACTGATGAGTTCAACAGAAACTGAGCACTGTAAACGATACAGGGCAGGCAGAAAAATGTAAGAGATCAGGAATCCAACCCCAGGCTACGAAGGGTCTTAATTTAGGACAGTGAACAAGTATTTTATAACCCAAAGAATTAGTGGACACTCGACTATTTGAAATCGATCCATAATCCTCCGTGACTGTCAGACTCAAGGCAGTACCTAATCCACAGTTCTTAGGTATCGACTGCTGAGACACCCTCCAAGTTATCCTGCGAGTACCAAAGCTTCCGATGCCAAAGGCAGGGGCGATCGCGTAAAGCAGAACGGCCCCGCTCCTTCCTCGCCAGGACCGCGCTCGCTCTTGCGGCTGGATTGCTGACAGCCCCAGAACAGCGGTGCAACAGGACAGGTGCCCGCTGCGTGGGGTTCTTCAGCAAAAGGGGAGGCGAGAGGAATTCCTTGTTTTGAATTAGCACCGACCTCAGTGGGAGCCTGGAGATCCTCCTTCCCCGAATCGCAGCTAGAGACAGCTAGTGGAAGGCGTGCGCTCCTGACTTGATGGTCTGGGTGAAAATCCAGCGTTTCAGACACCGAAGCTTTCAAGCCGAGAAGCATCTCACTCTTACTCTCCCCAGACTGATGAACACCCATTTCCCCAGCAATGTTTTTGTGCGGCGCAGTAGAGACTGAAGGCAACGACTTGGGTGACTTCGCGTTTTCCTGCTCTGCCCAGAGACAGTCTGTCTTCCTGGGCTTCTCGTCGCTGACACCTGTTTCTTCCCCGCTGGAATCACTGAGAACGATAATTCGGGATGGTTTCTTCTTTTGCACCGGGACAGAGCAGTTCTCTTCCACCCTGATCTCGTCTAATTTTTTCCTGCGGCGAGTGAGGTAGTGTTTTCTTCCACTAGTAAAACTCTCATTATTTAGGAGATCAAAATTAACGCACACTTCCTCCTCACTAGATTCACTTTTTCTGCAAGTTTCCTCTTCCTCCTCTCTAACACAGAAACTGTCTTCTGCATAAGTCTGGTCTTGCTCAGGAATCTGGAGGGGGAAAAAAACAAACCCAATGAGTTTTGAAACCCTGTAATGACTTTGCTCCTCTCCGTAAATGCACTTTGCCGATGCGATCCACGCTACGCACAAGTACTGCGGGGCCAAGGGGCTTCTCACGCCTCTCAAAGCCTCCCCTGCTGAATATGCTCTGCAGTTCCTGAGCTGCTTCCCTGGAGGGCCCTACGCACTCGTAGCCGTGTCCGGACCGAGCGTACACACGGATTTTGGGCAGGCCCATGATCCGTTGCCAGAAAGCTTTTATTGGGACTATTAATTGTAGCATCTCAATAGAAGCGAGACTCGCTCGCTAATACGACTATCGGACAGGTTGGAATTACAGGCAGGAACATCTCCCTTGCGCGCCTCCGCAGAGGGGGAAGGACTCTGAACCGCCATGCGCGCACACTCGGGGCGAGCTGCGGGTTTGCGAGAATAAAGGCAGATTCCACGCCTCGCACCACGTGCGTATCGAACTCGCAGCACGGGCACAAGGCTTGCTGGCAGAGGCACTTCATGACGCCTTTGCAGTGTGCAAAGTGACGTGGAAGCTCAGGCTTTGCACTTTCAGCAACGCTCTGCCTCAGCTGAAACAGCAGCAAAAGTGATTGGGAATCGAGTCCCATGCACGCTTCCCATCTGCTTGCAGCTCATCACTGAGCACAACCTGAATTTTTGTGTGTTGACATCAACAAAAAAAGTGATTTATCCTTTTCATCAAATATAAATCTCCATTTTCTTGTGCTGAAGGTGATA
>VZTV01133564.1:0-18600 GCA_013400875.1 Anhinga rufa
CTTGGTATCATAGGCCCCTCTAGCTTATGCTTTGCTCCCAGCACCCAAATCTGTAAACTTTCAGTCACTGAATGCAAAATGACAGCCCCTTGACAAACCACTTGCTCACCAGATTTCCAAAGCCTACCTAAATTTGTGCAGTTTCATCTGCCTTTAGTAGAGCAGACACCTGGGACCTCTGAGAGCTCTTCCAGCTGTAATGCACGGGCCACCTTGTGCTGGAACAAGGACATGGAATTCCTGGAGCAAATTCCGTAGATGGATACCTCTAGATCCTGAAAGCTCCAGAGCAATCAAATCAGTGGGAGCCACCTTGACACCACTGGCTCTCAAAGAGCAGTCAGCACCACCGCTAGGGACTACAGAAGCCCCCACTCTAGAGCAATGCACTGGTTTTAATGGCAGCAAACCACGTTCATTTTCAGTAATTCCTGTACGTGTTTTGTCAGAAGCTCCTCAAAACTGGCAAATTTCTGTGAAACATGTCAGGCTTGACAAATACACTTTTTCCCAGGAAAAATCCTCTTCATCAGAGAATTTCCAGCTTGCAGAACCTGGGACAATCCCAGGCCGTGCCAGACTGCACTTCCAGGCAGGCCTTAACTGTCAAATATCCGCACACGCTGCTGCAGTAAGTCTGCACATCCCAGTCACGGAACCATCTGTACCCCTGCCACCTCCATGGTAAGCTCTCAGGCTGCAATCCTTTCCCTCAGCCTCTGAATTTTAAATGTTACATCTTCCGTTACCTTAGGAGCATTCAGCCTAGAGCCTTAAAGACTTTTCTTAGGCTCAAACTTAAGTCTACAAACTTAATTCCAATCCATTTCTGCTCTCTGTTCTGACTTACAGACATATCTGGCAAGGAAGCAATATTCTCTTTCAGAATCTCCTTCTAGTATCATAGACATCACCACTACCAGATTAATAATGCTCAGAGAGGAAGGGATGGGCTGAACATAAAGAAAATCACTTGTAAACTGGCTGGACTCAGTCTAGCGTATTACACTTTAATACCACCCAGTGACAGATACTGAGAAATGTCATGTAAGAAGCATAACTATGAACTACTAAGTATTAACTCTGCTAATATTTACATAGGAGTGTAATAAATGAAGTACAGCCAGATCACCCAGCACACAGAGTCATGCCAACTGCCGGCTAAAGGCAGACATTTTATTCAGTGCCCTTTTGCCATGCTCCTTTCCATACACACATAAACTGCCAAATCTCTTTTATTACACAAAAAGAAACTCTGATACTTCCAGAAGGAAATTCAGGAAGTACATGAAGAAACCATACTAGAATGAGGGGTTCAGCCAAATGCAAAGGGACATGTGGGCCACCAGAACATGGAGAGCAACAAAGATTTTGTCATAAATCTATTAGCAGTGAGTTATCACTTTTCTCTCTCATGAGATGTCATTTGGACTCCGCTCCCCGCAACAATAACCTAAGAACAGAACAAAAAAGTTTTGTGGCTTGCTACAGGGAAAAATATCATCATCTGCACTACGCCAGTGAGAAGAGGTCACTTGCTTCCTTGGAAAGATTACAGAAAAAGGAAGAAATGATAGCAAGGGAACTCTCTGATTTATGAGTACCTAGAGACCCACTGAGCAAACCTAATCCCATACAACTGCTGTGCAGAAGCTGAAAGGCAGCCATTTAACCTTTGGACTGCCACTGCTACAAAGCTTACAAAAGCATCCATGTGAAGCCTTTAAATGACAGAAGTTAGAGTTGGGAGAGACCTATTCCACTACCATGAAGTCTGGCCCACTCGTAGTGCCAGAAGGAGTCCCCAGGCAGAAGATTCATCAGTTACAGCCAATAAATACTTCACAGATACAAAGAATAAGCATATTTCTAAATACGGAAGCAGTACTCTTTCTAAGGTAGACATCTCTTCATCTACTCAGGCAGTATGAATGTATTTTTCTATCATAGAGACACTCACTGCTCCTGACACGGGTTCATATTGCTGAGGTAACTTCTTTTTCATAGTAGAGACATGTTCTGGGGAGGCTGGGATATAATTTTACAGACATACAGGCTTGGGTGAATCCTGCCTCAAGGATGTTGTTATCTAATGATAAATATACTGTACACAGCTGCAGGGAGGGTGAAATGTTACTTTTCTTAATCTAAAAAAAAAGTGTCTATGACAGAATAGAGCTTATAACATTAAAATCAAGAGAGATAAAAGTTATTCAGGAATGACAGCCACAGAGGCTGTGACAAGGCTACCAGCACATAGAGGAAGCGCCATAAGCACATTGCTCTCATGATGACCCAGACTATCCCTCCGCAAAATGGGTCTTTAGAGGAGCAAATCTCTGCAGGCCACTCAGCAGAGCCTGTCTCAGATGGGTCTTGCTGTGGTTACTGTCCCTCTTCAGCAAATCATCACACAGTGAACCAGGTGTTGGATATGAACTTTTTGAAACACCTTTCTTTATCAGGATGTGCATTCCCCAGCCTGGGCCTCAGTATTTTGTCAGTGCTCCTTGATCCTGTGCTCCTTCTGTTCTCGGTGTAATGCAGCTGAGGGCGGCCAGCTGCCACCCCTGCCTCCTGCCCTGCTATGCAGCCTGCCTGGGAAGCCAAACAACCTTCTGAGCCATCAGGTACATGCTGCCCCTCAGAAAACAAAACAAATTAAATTTCTTCTGTCTGCCTTCCAGAAAGCACCGCTGCCTCTGGCCCATTCTTTAGCGCCATGTCCATGCTTGTTCCTCACTTCACTGGGTATTTCCACCTCACACTGTGCAAGGCTTAGACTCACTCATACCTCAGTGTACATTCATGCACAGCGCTGTGTGGAAGGGCAGAGTAAACATGACAACTCAGTGACTGCCGATTAGTCTCTGATGGATCAGGGCCTGAGGGAAGCTGATGAAAGAGCAATGTGGTTTGCACACCATACTGTTCGGGCAGTTCGTAAGAGACATCTGTGCCCACAGAAAGATCCATCCAAGCTCTAGCATATTGTGACAATTTGAGAAAATGTAAAAATAGGGAAGGGGGTTAGGAGGAAAGTCACAACAAAATACAAAAGCATTTTTTCTTCTAAAGTGAAGGTGAAAAACTCAAAACTTTACCATGAAATTGCTGAACAACTGTGGCATCTGATAAATAAGAGATGGACTCCTGGAGCTGTACAGCGCACAGATGCCCATACATCCTCAATATTGTGAGGAGGTTTGCGTTCTCTTGGGCACCGCAAGTCCTCAACACAAATAGCATGAGAGCTCTGCTGAATACAGGTGGGCTTAAAATATGCTTTAAATCAAACACTTGTTTACATTCCTTGCTGAATCAGACTCAAAGTCCTGTGTGTTGGCACAGCCGCAGTTTTACAGATTCGAGAATTACGCCAAGGAGAATGAAGTGAATTTGTAATTTCCAGCAAAAAAACACAAGCTTATGAAGCTATCAAGGGCCACAAGCAAGGAGAGAAACAAGGCTGAGATTTTTATCTGTCCTTGAATCATGGCAGAGTGCAAAGGAAGAAGCAGAGAAAAATCTGTCTTTTCTCCCCTTTTTTCCTCGCTCGGCAGAATGAGTGGGTGTCTGCAGCTCCCTTCAAATCGGATTATCTCACTTTCAGAAATGAATTCGCCAAGGAAACAGCTGCTTATCATGAGGCTGCAAATAGGATGCGCCCAGCCCACCAGCCCCCAGAACCTGGGATGAGCAATTAACAGTGTGTAGGACTAAACGAACATTTGTTCTTCATCACAGAAGACAAGCATCGATAAGTTTTCACTATGCCAGTTCTCTGCTGCTTCCTTTCTCACACTGCTTGCCGCAAGGTAAACTATATAATTTGAAAATTAAGTCAGTCACATTCTTATTTCTCCACTAAAGATATGTGAGATTCCCTATAAATATCTCTGGTCAATCTTTTTAACCTTTCTCTTTAACAAAAGAAGAAAACCACAACTCTAATTGGAAATGCAAATTGATGATTCCATAATTTTTATTTTCACAGTATAGTGACTGCAGTTAGCTTGTTTAACGTAGCAATGAAACAGGACATAGCACTGTTCTTGCTTTCTTCACACTCCTAAAACTAAGTTGATCTTTTTTCTCTTTTTTTGTTCCTTTTCTTTTTTTTCTTTTTCTTTTTTTTAACAGATACACTAGATGGAGAGGGCAGATTTAATTCAGGCAACTTTTTTATATATCTCCACAGCGATGTCTAAGCATATCAGGCTAAGTGTTCCTGAGGTGTTTTGGCAACAGGACGGAAAAGCATTTCCTAGCACGAGCACCCCTGCACAAACTGAAGAGCAGCGTGTCCCACACCAGAGCTGGAGGGACGGCACAGCACACAGAGGAATACCACTCTGATGAATGCATAGGGCACAGCTTGGGAAATGAGAGGGTGTCCGCATGCAGACCAGTGCAGACACAGGCAGCCTCCCTCTCTACGTGCTCCAGGGGCCACCTGGCTGCATTGCTGCAGCACTGTACCAGCAGTAATAAGCCTTGCTGAGAGGCAGATCTATTATCTCAGGTACAACACCGCACTACCGCAGCTGCCAGGCCTCCACACCAGCACGCAGCCAGTTTTAAGCACGGGCAAAAGCTGTATGTGTCTGCACCCAACCACACAGACATACCCATTATTCAGTGTTCAGTCCTGTCACATACCTGACCGCTGGCACATCCCTTTCATATGTAGCATAACCTAAAGGATAAAGCTTACAAGCTAAGAAGTGGCATGGATGTAGCTTGTCTGCAGCTCATTTTGGACTGGGTTTCTTCTCCCCAGGCAGTACTCTGCTGCGCCACACTAACGTACCACGCTGTGCATCATCATGCTAAGGCATGTCACACCCTACGGACAAGCCCTGGCTCTCTGCGCCGCCCAGCAAGCACCAATGACAGTCCTTGCTACAGCCACCCTTTGCTGCATAGGCAGTGCTCTAGAAAGTTCTACCAAGAGTTATTTTCCTTCAAGCCCTTGGAAGCAAGCATGTAGAAGCTTCTTTAAATATTTCAAGTAAATTAGATTGTTTTGTTTTTCAGAAAATATTACACAAAATATTTTAACAAGAATATAAGCTAAAGAAACATGCAACCTGAATATAGAAGAGCCAAACTACAAGGAACACTTGTACCAGGAAGGAATACAGCAAATGCCTGAAACTTTCTTCAGCACTTACCTGATGCAACTCTACATCCCACAAAAAACAGGTCTTTCTAGGGCTGCCTGACAACTTTCAAGGATATTAGAAATTTCTGTATAAAAACAGATTTCAGAGGACACACTGAGGACTGATTTTGAAGTATAAAACAGTCACAGAACACAGACATGAATGGAAATTTTTAGTTAGCGTAGCTTGAAGTTGCTCATGAAAGTGGCCTTAAAGAATAAATTTATCCGGCCGTGAACAAGTCACAAGGACAATGGAGAAGTTTAGTGAGTTGGGGAGAAATGAACCTTAGAATTCCTGAAACGTATTGCACTGAGACCTGTAATTCAGTGTCAGGGACAGGCTTTGTTCCTAAAAGTGCTGATACAGTGAGGACCGTGACCCAAGGATTGCTGAGGTGAAAGAAACCCTACCATTGAATTTTGTGAGTTCTGGACCAATAATCAGCCCTTTTCAGCAGCCCAACGCCTGGTCTTCAGGTGATGGATTACATGACTTCTGTGTTCCTAAAAGCTGCATGGTCCCTTCTGTCTCAGGCTGATGGGACTAAGGATTGCTGAAGTCTGGAGTGGAGCTCCCATCAGTGAAATCAAGCAGCCGTCATCCCCCTTCCTCCCAGAATGAGTCAGGATTTTGTTTGCTTTGCATAGTCAGACACTGCCACACCACTCAACACCACCAAGAAAAAGAGAAGCGGGAAAAAAAAAACAACAAACAAATCATGCTTTGGATTTGCAACTTAAATACTGAAATGAAACATGGGAGAAGCTAGAGGGAACAGCAAGCCACCCCATTTGTTTTAACTTTTGAGCGTTGCTGTTAATCTCCCTGCATAAGCAATAGGGGCATAAAAACCCCAAACAAAACATCAAAGATGCTCAGTGTTCACAGTTTGCCACAGCTCTCATCCTTGCTGAGCTCGTGGCTGGATGCTGTCAGGTTTTGGTCCCCCCACCGAGCACAGAGCAGCCTGCCTCACCCTCCACCGCTTTTCGCTGGGGCAGTTACCTTTCTGCACTCTGGCAAGTTTGAAGGGAAGGCAAGAAAAGGAAGGCTAATTCCTGTTGCTATGCACAGCTCAGGAAGCGTGAAGTATTTATCAGTTTGAGTGAGCCAATTACTTTGCCACCCTCAGTAGCAACCTGTTAGGTGAGTGCTGCTACTCCTAAGCAGTGTAAGGACGCTGCAGAGCTGGAGAGGGGTCACTTAGCTCATGGCTTGCTCAGCTCCTGTTTTGTGTGACTGAGATAACGATGCAAATAGATCCCAGAAGAAATTAGAGCAATACTCCATTTGTACTACGGGTGGGTTTCTCCAGACACACATGGCTGCCTTACTCCTGAATCACAGGATTAATGAAGATATGCCTAAGAGTCTGAAGGTGAATCGGGAACAGAGACATTGATTTTGCAAACTGCTGAACTGAACTCTGGATTAAATATGAGCCCTGGAGATAAGTAAAGTAGCCCTTAAAGATGTAACACCCTACTGCTCCTCCCAGTCTTCAATTTCTCTTTCTTTCCTCCTCTGCAAAAGATTGATATGGATTACTCAAGAATAATCACCACCTCCCCTGGGGTTCAACTGACAGAGGAGAGTTTATTGCTGTCCTGTTAGTAAATTGTCCTGTTTCTTTTTTTTAGTGTTTAAACTATTTGCACTGAACTTTAAGGAGAGGATATTTGATTCCTAATCATAACACAAATTCTTCTCTCATAATAATCAGGAAAAAAATGTAATAATCAATAGTCATATTCAATAAACCTTGTGCGTGTGTAAGATTCTGCAGATGACTTTACATAAGACACTGAAATTTTTATGCTTCTGTTCCCAGTCTGTTCTGAGAAATAATAATTCTGTCTTCTTTCTTCTTCTTTCATTTAGTTAGACCACAACCACTTCAGGACAAGGTCTCTAAAGCAGCCCCCTGAGCCACAGTAGTGCCCAAAGGTACATGTAATGATAAATACATATATACATAAGTATTTCAAACTAGAGTAATGATTAAACCTCCCATATTGCAACATTTGGGGAAGAGAGGAGGAATACTATCAAACTCAGAGGCACTAAATAATTGGTAAATCATAAATAGATATCCTAAATAAATCAGGCCTTATTAGCTGGACTCTACCATTCCCTTTGAGAGAACTCCGTCTCAAAACAAGAAAATGGTATTTCAAGCTCTAACTCTTACTTCAGTTTAAAACAAGTCCTTAGCAGTAGCAAATGAAAGAAATTATTTTAAGCAGATAATGAGTTTCAAGGTGAGCACCTTACCCCTGGCACTTTTCAATTATGAGTGCGGGACTTGCGTGCCTTGAGAATAATATTACTGACAGAGCTGTTCTAATATATTTTTAGAGGATTGCCCTCAGGGCTCCAGTTTCTTCAATCTTCCTCTCTTCCTTCCAGAGGTTCCTGCTGAGTTTCTGCCAACCCATAATACTTCAACCTCTCTCATCCTTTGCACCTTCTTCCTAACTAAAAACGAACAAACATTTTTTAACCTACTTTGTTGTTGTTGTTTTCCCAGCTGAAGGCCCCACATGTGAATAGGCTGTTTGAACACTGTCAAGAAAAGTGGTGGTGGTTGAACTGTATTAACAGAACAGCCTAAAGATTTTTGTCAGTGTTATGGCGTGGGACTGCATACAGATTTGCTCAGTTTAAGCCTCAAGTATGCTTAGTGGTGGAAAACCAGCAAAAACTTCTGTATGAATAAATACCAACTCTTCCCCCCCCAGCTCCTGTTTGACACTAAATACAAAGTCTGAAATTGCTAAAAGACAATTTTGGGGAACTTTATATTGCAGCTACTTATAACAACCAGCTGGACTTTGGACTTATGACAAAACTGGACTTTGACTAACATAGGAGACAGCTTTGCTAGTCCTGACCTGTTCCACAAGGCTGCTCTCCCAAGGTCAAAATAAAGCCACTGGAATGTCCAGAGGAGAAGAGTTCCTACTTGCCATTCCAGGATCACATGGACTCATGCTGCTTTTCATTCCCCTTACCTCCTTTTGCAATAGATAAATATAAACAAAACAAAAGCTCCTCTAATTACATTCAACATCCTGTCACAAGAATGAAAACTTCCAGGTTGTGGGTACTACCGTAACCACCGACAGCTGTGGTACGATCATAGCAGATACAAGTACGCCTGAAGTAGCACACAGTCCTGGAGCAAGCAGCCCAGAGAGATTATTTATTCTTGGCTGATGTTAGAGTTATTGTTTTAAGGGTTGTTTTGTAATTAATCCATGAATCCAGCAAACTCTCCCATCTTTCTAATGCAGGGAAAATGTGGACCCCATGAACTAGGTGTGAAGGTTATGAAGCACGTAATGAGAGTCAGTGTTCACAAAGCACAGCAACAAGCCCACTCTTCACCACATGCCTGGCAAAATGGGGTGTTTACAAATCTCTATACCTTTGTAAAAGGACATGAGACCCAGTTTCTATTGCATAAATCATTCACCATTGCTAGAAGGAGTCAGTGATGTCTCTGGACAGATACATCAGTCAGAAGAAATTAAGGAAAAACAGCACCTTCCCCAGTTTCCATTAACACAGAATAGTGCTGCCCTCACCTAAACTACCATTCTCCAAACTCAGATGAAATGCTTGGATATCATAGGGGAGAACAACAATTTCTCAAGATCTGTTTAAGAAAAAAAAAAAGACCAAGACAAAAGCTCAAAAATCTTGCTAAAAAGATAGGGAGAGTGACCTGTAAACAGGGGAGTAGCAGGACCGGGCTCTGGTCCCCTCTTTCAATCCAGGTGGATTTCCATGCAACTAAGAGATTTATAACAGGGGGTTACAGAATCTCAGAGGGCATCAAACACCTCCGCTTTCCCTTAGGACCAGTCTGGATGGGTTGCTGCAGAGGCATGGTTTAGTTTCACACCTTTCCCTCTGCTTTTCAATAGTTTGGGTTTACTGAAAGATCAGCTACATGAATCTGTGAAGTTTTAGGTAAAGTTCCCTCTTCATCCAGGCCACCTTAGGGAAAGGAAACCGCAGGACAAAGGCAGGGGGAGAGGAGACACCCTTCTTCAGACAGTGAGGAGGGAATGAAGGGAAAGATCCACTCTTACTGACTTTTAGGATGAGAAAGCATCATATTCCATTATTCTAGTTCTTGCCTCTCATATTCCAGAGGCTGCCTACTTATACACACCTAAGTATCAGAGTGCAATAGATGCAGAAATGCCCTTTAGGATAACCAAGTCACTAATGATCTCTCTTCCACATTATCTTTTAATCTAGCCAGCCAGTGTTATTTACAGTGTTAAAGTCCAAAGAGATGACAATACTCTGCAAAAATAAACACGGGAAACATTTCACCTGCTGTCTAGCCTACCTAAAAAAAATATTTTAAATTCCTTTTTCAGTAGAAACTTCTCCAATCTCTCATTGTGATGGCAAAACAAATTACTTTGCACCTTGAAAAACAGCACTAAGAATACTTTCATTTGCTCGCAGAGTCAACACAGCAATGAAAAGAGATTGTGTCCCACTGTAAGAGTTAGCAGCGGCAGAGTTGTTAAGTGACTCTCACTGCAAAGCCAAACTCTGATCCCAGTTACTATTTTAGCAAATGCATTTTCTGCAAGCATTTTGCTCACAAACAGGTGAAGGCAGATTTTGGCCTGCACAGCCTTTACAGGTCCAAATTAACACACCTTGCTTCTCAGATACTATGTGTTTACACAGATACCACACGTTTACAAATCAACAGCTAGGAAGATCATCACTGCATTTATGAGTTGCTTGTACTTAATATGCAAGTCACTAGAATGGCAAGATATAAAAATACATTTCCTTAAGTTCATGTTCACTTTTGCACACGCTAATATTTTACACAGACAGCGCAAACTCAAGCAAAGCGTACTTTAAAACATTCACTTTAGGAAGCATAAGCCATAAATGCAGACCTTCACCTTGCAGTGATTACACAGAAGTATAATCTATGCCTCTGGTAACAACATTAGGATGCCGTAACACAGAAAGCTACCCGTCTACTTCAAGACAGGTGCCAGAAAGTGTATACTGGCAAGAAGCAGCACTTCTGCCACAGGGAATCGATACGTGGTCTAAGTCCCATATATATGTTCACTGCCATAATCCAAACTCCCTTTTGACTTGACTTTTCTACCTTAATTTCTCCCTAAAGTATCAGCTGCTTTCTAGGTATTGGCGTTTCCTCCAGCCCCTGCCTCTCCCAAGCCAGTGACATCTCTAGATCACTGTAACTAGTACAGCGTGGTACCGGAACAGGTCAGCAGCAAAGCACTACAACACTGACAGTTCAGTGGCCAAACAATAAATCACAGGTCCTCTCTCTCCAGCAGAGTCCAAAGCATACTAACAGACTACACTACACGTCCTCTAGCTGACCACAAAGCTTATGCTATATTTGACATACCTGTAACATTCAATAAGCTGAGGGCACATTTGGCATTTATTATATAAACAAGTGTCAGTTAAATTGAGTCACAACTATAGCTATTAAAATATATAGTATGTAAATATATGTAAAACGTATCTGTTACTGTATCCGAAGCTATCTTGGCTCATTAACAGATTCGTAAAGCAGGTAGTATACACAAACCGGTTTGCAAAGTCAGGCCAAGATGGCTAACTATAACAACCCATCCACATTATCAGAACAGAACTTCTTGCTTAGTTTTAAATCCTTGTTTTTATGAAAATAAATGCAAGCCTACACCAGGAACTCTTAGATTATAAATATGGTCTTGTTTGTTTGTGAAACTATAACTACAAAGTGGTTTCTACTAGACTGAATTATTCCAAATGATTCAGGGAGAAGGCAGATTATTTTTTTTTAGATGACAACTTCTAATTCTAGTTTCTTCTAAATGGTGACTATTATAAGAAAATCCACTGAGATATTTTTTATACATAAAAAACCTAAAACCACTTTCCTCACACGATTAAGATCATGGTACCCTGAACCCTATTTGTCTGGTACTGCACTAACAAAATAGTTAATAGGCAGTAAGGGAGATGAGGGAGACTGAGCAATACGAGATGTGTGGCAGAGTGAATCTTCAAGCTTTAAAGTGAAAGCTATCAATGGACTAAATATAACGCCAACCTGTTCGGCCTCATGCTCATTTTGAACCTACATAGCAAAACAGTCGTGCTTCACAGGTAAATTAAAAGATCTGCACTTTCTACCCTGTCTCAGAAATCCTCTCCAAAATTTCCCTCAAACCTCTGCTTCAAGCAACTGTGCAAATGACCACACTGAAGGGCCAGAGGATTGTGCTATAGTGTCTGTCTAGGGAGTTGTGTGGGGACAGAGAGCAAACTCGGACAGCTGAGCAAGGATGGCAACAGGAGGCATACAGCTGCTAAACGACAGCCACTGCTGATACCAGTGTAACCCCCAACGCGATGTGTAACCGTGCCACAGTGCAGCTGCACGTGATGCACATCGCAGCTCTGTTCTACCCCCTTATGCCGAATACACTCACTATTCAGTACTTCAGCAGTGCAAAACTGCAATGGACATGACACTTCCCAATAGTTTGGGCTCTACTCATGCAATGGAGATGTAGCAGCATCCATTGCTCATACAAGGCAATGGCTATTAAATTACATTTCCATTATCATCTGTTTTCCCTTTGTTAGATGCAGTCACTACTTCAGGTCATGGTCCACTGCACATTAGCCTTCACCTACTGTACATGTCCGGGCAGCCAAACTGCTTCAGAGGCCACCTGCTATGTGCAAGGCACACGGGCAGCCAAACAGCTTGGACATGCCCTCTAAGCATGTGCAGAGATAACCTGGAGATACTGAAAGACAGGTGGCAGAAGGCTAAAAATGGAAGTCTGTAATAGCTAACCAAATTCATGTGAGCTGTACATCCCTGAGTTTGTATATTAGCTGCCCTGGAGTTTCAAAAAGAGCTAGAAAGATTCAAATGACAAGTATGCTCCCATCTGGTGAAAAAAAAGATCTCTAAAAGTATAAGAAAATCATGCTGTACTGACCAAAATGCCTTGCCAGTAAGACTTCGTAATAATGTTGGACAATTTTCTCCAGCTGAGAAGAAAACTGTTTGGAAAAGCTTCCAGTCACAGATTTGAAAACCTCTGCAGGCTCACTCAACCCAAAAATTCAAAACAAAATTCATGAAAAGGCAATCCACGTGACCCAAAAAAATCAGACCTACCTATTAGCAAAATACATATGCAATAGCACCATCATCTTGCACAGAGTTTAACTAATATACAGGAGGCTCCTCTTTTCTCAAGTCCATCCAAATCCAGATCTTTTTCACAGAGTAATATAAAGTAATTTGAATCCCTATTTCTTACAAGAATAAATTGAAGAAACCTTTCTTTTGTCTTGGCTCAGCTAAAAATAGTTCACCTCAAACAAGTCAAGTTTGTTCAGAGCATATGGAGACAAACTTCTTTGTGATTTTAAGCAAATTTAGAGATAACAGTGACAGAATGTGATAAAATTATGTTTTATTATTTATTACAAGCTGACCAACAGATATATATGTAATATATAACACCTGTATTTTATTCTGGATAATATCTAATACAGGTACTTTTTATGAATAAGGGTTTTTTTAATGTCAGAAACATTCATTACATACAGGCTCCTATAATCTGTTGGGAAATTACTACTGCTAAGCTAATCAATAAGAAAGCTTACAGTGATACCATAACTGAAGCAGTGCCTATGAAATAAATGGTATAAGCAACAGCAATCCCTGTTCAATAACCTGTTAATATGTCACCTATACCAGCCACTTAACCTGGCATCACTCTGCAGGAGACAGAACAAGAAAAAAATACTAGTGAAACCACCTCGATTGTCTTAACGACACGAACACGAGAGGTTGCTTTAGGTAAGTCTAGATGACATCATCAGCCAGTTATTAGCCTCTTGTTTTCTAGACATCCACATCCATCTCCACCACTCTAGTTGCATTAGAAAGAGATTTTGGAAATACAAGTTCGGTGTTGGGGAACAGAAGAGGTCAGAGGTGTAAAAACTGGCCTTACCAGTTTTTATTCCTGATGCAGAAAGACCAAAAAGTTCTAGTTTTAACTGAGAAGCTCAACTCCTTACTTAAACTAGGAGATGTCTTACCTGACTCTCCAACAGAAAGTGAATAAAAAGACTTAAAATGAGATATGGTACCTCATTACACATGCCATCCTTCATCTTTTAATTTTAGCCAGAAATATATGAGCAGGAGGTGTTAACAATTCTTATCCCAAGCAAAAGCAGGAAATTCAAAGGCATACAGGACACACAGAGAGTACGTGGAATGTTCCCCAGCAATTTCTATACTGAAGGGAATAAAATGCAGCTGAATTAAAAGCTCCTCTTTTAGAAAACAAATTCTTATTTAAAGACTGGAAGTAGTGATCAACAAATCACTTTCCTCAATAAATAACTGTAGTAGTTAATTAAAATTTGTCCCTTATGTTCAGTTTTCTTTGGCATCCAACTTCTAGATAGCAGATTCTGGTTTATCTTACAATACATCCAGGCAGGGTTTGTAAGGTCTGGCAGTAATTTTTTTTCTAGACAAATTGATAGAAACTGAAGGCAACCTTTCTGGTACACTGCCTGATACATCTATACCATAAAAAAGCAGGCACAAGCATTACTTGTGCTCCGATTTATGCTAGCGGCTGGTATCTGGAAGGTTTGTGTTGTAGTTGCTAGCATGTGTCACAACTCGTGCCAACGCATCTTTAATCATAACCATTACCTGTCCTGGCTAGGTTAACTCTAGTCGAGCAGTCCCAACACATGCTGCCAGCATACCTTCATTCTGTGGTGCAGAGATGCCTTTTTCTAATAAATATAAAAGCTCTTTAATTTTCAGCAGTTTTCCCTCCACAGTGTGTACACGCTTGATGAAAGAAACCTTATTGTCTCTGATACTCTGAACAGACTAAACTGTGCAAACTCTCACGGAAGGATAAAGTTTTCAAAAGATCTATGGGTGCAAACAGAATAAAGGAATCTTTTTGGTTTCCCACAGCCCAGCTTCTCCTATGGAACCCTTTTTCCTCCCCTGGCCCCTTCCAGATATTGAATCTTTCCTACTGCCCCCAGGCTGACGTAGAATCCCTCTCCCACCACATGAGGGGAAAAGTTGACTCTGCCATCACCAGCTGCATGCACGGGGAGGAGGAATTGGTACTGCAGGCATGACCTAGGCCATGCACACCAAGCCCTTCCTGAGCAGTGGTGGGCAGGGATGAGTGGCTGTCCCCCACATGCTGCTCTCACAGCTATCCTCCATGCCCCAGCTAAGACGGGGAAGGCAGTCGCACTGCCATGGGCAGCTAGACTTTGACTGTGTCTAAAGCCTGCCCTGCAGCTACATTCATGCAGATCCCCTGATGTCAATGAGCTAGAGTTACTTGTGTTGGGCTGAATTCAATTCTGCAGTAGTTCACATTACAGCTATTTAGTACTGGGCATTTCTATATTAGTAACACACCAGTGGTAACCGAAGTGCTCTAAGGCGGCTGGACACGCACATCTATCTTCCAGAATTACTTGTCATCAAGGTGTCAAACCCAGCAACACCAGTACGACAGTTTGTTAAAATGGGCAAGTTAAAAGATTCTGAGTGACTTATTAACCACTCATTTTAATATTTTATTCGAGTTACTTGATTGTGCGTGGAAGTGCAAGGCCTGATAATAAACAAAGGAGTCACTCATAGTGCAAAAGCACAGCATTTTGCTTCAAACCAAACTTGCAAAATCATGGCAGGCTGTCTTTTGTTCTGAACCTCTTTCACCTACAGTTGATTTGCACTCACACTAGTTCTGGTCATCATCTACACAGGAAGAGTCAAAATATGTGACAACTCTGCGTTTCAGACATGCTTTTGTTTTGTACCATTATTTTATTTGCAGATATTTTGTAAATACTCAGGTGGCTTCTATCCTGAATATACATGCTTAGGCTGAATATACATCCATTAGGCTTTCTAGCAACAATTCTCTTCCAGCTTCAGCTATCACAAGAGAGGATATTTCATCTGGGGCTCTCAGGTGCTTGCCACCATCTCTCTGACGGCTGTTACTAAACTGGGAAGGCCTCACTTTTCTGGCAGAGCTGTGTGGAAGCCCAGTTCTTCTTTCAGTCAGAAAAAAAGCTGGGTTAGCCAGAGGGAACAGGTTTGACAAGGATGTGGGATTTGGAGAGGGTGGTAGATGGGATGGCCTCTCTGGGCTGACAATGTCTCATACCATGCGAGCATCTCAGCACACACTAGTGGGTGGATATTTTCAATGATGCTTTCTTTGGCCCTTCTTTCACACCAGACACCACTGCAGTCTAGCTACCAAAAGACAGCACAATGGCAGAAGTAGATAAGAGCTTTTAAGTGGATCTACCCACACATCTCTCCTTAACAACAAGCACGCCCTGAGACTCCAAAAGAGCTTATAAAGCTCCAGAGGTATTAGGAATAACTAACTACAGGCATTTTAAGAGGCAGAACCCAGAACGAATCACAGTAAGAAATAAAAGGGGTGTGGAAACAAATCTCTTCTCTGTCCATTACATCCTTGCAGTCAGGCTTGATCCAGCCCAGCCATTAGTTAGGCAACGATTAAGGAGAAGTCATCCCTTTTCCATTTCTTGCAAGACTGGCTTTTCTCTCTGCTTTTCACGTCACTATCTCAGCCTCTGGCAGGCTGCTGGCTGAGCCTCCCTGACCTACCCGGTACTCTACAATCTCTCCCACCAGTCACCAAAAGCTGTTCTTGAGGGAAGAACAATCTCCTCCTTTCAGAGGCCCCAGTGAGCTGAAAATGCAACAGCTGGACAAGGAAAACAGGGATACATTCTCTCTGCTCCCTGGTCACCTCCTTTTCAAAGGCATGTAACTCAGTGTAATTACACAGCAAACAAGTCAAAAAATCCCTATCCATCACACATACCACCAACACAAGCTACACCAAACTCCCTAATATTATCAGTGAGCAATTCTAGGTATTTGTGCATTGGTTTATAGCAGCATGGACAGGAACTAAGATTTATTTAGGAAGCTCCTTTTAGAAACACAATATTTTCATCTAAAACTCTCAGGCTAAGTTCTGAATTTTTAAATACATAAACAAATAAGATGATCTTTGGTACCTAGGGAGAAGTAGAAGGAGACAGGGACCAGAACACATAGGTAACTACACAACCAAAGACAGACCGACTAAAATCATGGTATAAAAAAGGAACACGAGCATAATCATTTGACGGGACTAGGAAGGATACAGAGAAAATTTCATTGTGAAAAGTATCCAATGTGTACAACCCTTATTCTTGATTAGAGCATGAATGTGCTACTGAATAAATTCAATTTAATTAAAAAATATATACCTATAAGCCCCACAATTCTCAAAAGTCCACTGGAACGGAAAGGAAACGTTTGAAATTTTTGCTTCACGGAATCATTACTGGATCTGCCATTCATATTGCCACTCTTCTTTATATTGGTTCAGGGCATCTTGAAGTCCTAGACAAAAGTACCAACCACTGTAAAAAAGTGCGTGCTTCATCCAGGTGGGATTATTATATTCAGACTGGATGAAGCTGCAGTGATGATGAGGCCAGGGAAGATGGGCTGTGGTTGGGTATAATTTCCTCCATTACATTCCACGTAGCCTACTAGAAAAGACAAACAGATGGGGCTACAAACCCCAGTGGTCTTGGCTGATGCTGGTAAATCTGCCCTCAGTTACTGCATGCAGAGCTGAACACAGTATGTAGGGGAAATGATTTGACTAAAACAGATCTGCCTGTACTACTAAAGCAGGAAGTCTTTCCAATATTTCCATGCTGTAGCAAAAACTTGTGATCAAACCAGTGTGAAAAATAGAAGTTTTATTTGGGAGAAATTCTAGGATTTTAAAATTTGTCTTCAACTTCCAGGTCTCAAACATACCTGAGAATAAAAACTCCATGAGTCAGAAATATCAGCATAAACTTCTTGAAGTACTTCTGCTTATTCCTGCTCTTCATAATTTAAAACACACTGTATATGAAAATCTACCATCCTAATTTTCAATTTATGGTACAATATAATGACTGAAAACGAAATATTTCAGAACAAAAAAGGAAGAAATCACAGAAATGAGAAAGCCATAGTTAGTTCAGTTAGTATTCTAAATACTTTGTTTGAAAAAATCAATTTCTTTGAAAGCAGCCAGCTTCTGACAGGTCTTTTTAACTCAACAGGATTTTTCTAATATAAACTACCCTGTTTATTATTTTTTGACTGCTTGGCTTAAAATAAAGCTTGTTACAAGCAGATTATATTGCAATTAAAACTAATAACTTTTGCAAAGCATGGATGAAAACCTGCATCACTGGCTCTGAGGGAGAGAGATTTACCTTAGACCACTGGATTTATATGCTTTAATAAGTCTACTCTTGTTTGTGAGGAAGTGGCTGATATTTCCTGCAGTCAGACACTGAAGTGACCCTTGGAGAATTGCATACAGTTAAAAGGTTTGCCTTTTCATTGTAGATTTCTAACCAACAGTTTTCACCGTCATAATGTGAATTCCGTGTCAAGTTGAACATTTCAGGATGTATTCAGTTATAGGACTTTTACTCAATCACTTTGCTATGGCTAAAAGTCCTCCGCTTGAACATCACATCAGTATGGCTGAGATCAGATAGCAACTGTAAGTACAATCAAAAATTCGTAGGCATACTGGCAAACAACATAGACCCATTTTCTGTTGGCTGGACATTTCTGGTTGGGATCTTCCACTTCCTCAAGCTGATAAAGCATGGGACAGCCTGTAATATTTTTTTTCCCCTAAAACATATTTCATCCAAAACATGCTATTTATAACATAAAATGATGACATCCTTGAAGATTGTTTTGCACAGAAGAATTTGTGAAGCATCCAGAAGAAATCTGAGTTCTGCTGAATATATAATACCAACTTTGACAGGAAATCTGTGCCCTCTAAGAGGCAGAGGGGCAAAGACGGTACAGTTCGAGCAAACCGCAGCTCAGCAGTTAACTTAATCAAGTGATGAACTTGGCATAAGTGGCCCAAAGATCTCACCTCCTAAGAAACCTCCATGTCTGTAATAAAACAAGAGTGATTACCATGCACGACTCTTTCTGACAGCTACATAAGTGATGTGGGGCAATGGTGGGGCAGATCCATCTGGTTGTGTTTGTCCTACTCTTGATGTTGAATCAAATAGGGTGGCACGTCCAGAGAAGGTGCTAGAAACGCCCATGCACCTCTTGACTTCTATTTTTAAACATCAGCAATCAGCAAGGATGGCAGTGTCATGGCTCTGCCTCCACATTCATAAGAGAGTTTAAAAAATATACAAACTATGGTGAATTTAAATGGATCCTTCTGCCAATGTAACC